>VYXF01013115.1:164608-243899 GCA_013397295.1 Polioptila caerulea | reverse complement strand
CCCCGGCCGCCCGGCCCGACTCCGCGTTCGGCGGGCGGGCTTCACCTCCGGGCGGCTGCATCGGGGAGAGGGTTTCTGTTTTATTTCCCGACCCCAGGGCCTAAAAGAAGTGTGTGCGCGTAACGCGGGGGAAGGGGAGGCAGCGCCCCCCGCTTCCAGCACACTAATACACAGAAAAAAGAAAAAAATAAAATAAAAAAAAAAAAAAAAAAAAAAAAAAGGGGGAAAACCCNAATGGAGTGCAAGCCCTAGAGAGGCGAAGGGAATGCCTTAGCCCCAGGTCAGGCCGCCTGGCGCCTCCCGGAGCTGCGACATGCAGTGCCCGAGCGGCCACGGCCCGACGCGGCGTACCCGCGGGCCGGAGCCGAGGTGGGGCACGGGGCAGGGGTCCGCGGGGCGCTCTGAGGGCCAGTGGGGCTCTGAGTGCTCGAGGACGGCAGAGCCCTTCCGGGCACGGCAGGACACTGACCATTTTTTGTGCAGGTACTACGAGACGGGAAGCATTAAGCCCGGCGTGATCGGAGGCTCCAAACCCAAAGTGGCCACCCCCAAAGTAGTGGATAAAATTGCCGAGTACAAGAGACAAAACCCGACAATGTTCGCCTGGGAGATCCGGGACAGGCTATTGGCCGAGGGCATCTGCGACAACGACACGGTCCCCAGTGTCTCCTCTATAAACAGGTAAGAGCAACCCCGCAGCTCGCGGCCCAATCGAATCTTTACGGCCCCATAAAACCCCTTCCAACAGCGAGGACGGCCTAATCCTTCCTCGGTCAGGGTAGGTCCAGCCTTCTCTAGTCCCCTGCCCGCAGCGAGACCCCTGGGCATGGCCCGCCAGTCCCCAGCCCGGTCCAGCGGGCGCTCCCCGGCCCCTCCCTGACCTCCGAGCGCAGTTCTGGGCAGCGGGACCGAGAACAGCTGCCCGTTCCCGCAGCGCCCGCCCCGAGCAGCGGGTGCGCGGATCTGTCCCGGGGCCCGCTGCAGCAGGGCCACAGCTTGTGCCCGCCGCCCGGCCCGGGGACAGCCGGGGGCCGGGGCAGCGCTGCTGCGAGCGCAGCTGAGCTGCCGCCGAGCAGAACGGCACTGCCGCAAGGTTCGGGTGCCGTTCAGGCGGGAGAGGTGACGGGCTGCGGAGCCGGGGTTTCCCGTGTCCCTCGAACACCCCGACCGGGGTGTAGATGACCTCCAGCCTTGCCAGGGTATTAGAGCTCCGAGCCGAAAGGCTGCCGTCATCTTCTGCCAAGCTGGGCTCACAGCCGCGAGCCGCTGAGCGCGGGAGGGATTCCCTTGCACCCGCTCCCCCGGCTCACTCCCCATCGGTAGCCTGAAAGAACGGCTAAATTTGCCGGGCGGCTCTTTACCCGGCCGGGGAGCGCTGGTCTCCGCGGTCCCTGTGGCCCCGACTCGGTCTGATCCCTGCCCTCGCAGAAGGGTGGGCAGGAGCAGAATCGATTTCGCACTAGCGAATCATTTCCCCCCCTCCACCTTCCCCATCTCCCCATTTCCTCCCCTGGCTGCGAAGGTGCAGTTTTTGTTGATTTTGTTGTTGGAGAGACTCAGATTTGGTCTCAGGTTTGAGGTGACAAAAATAACCACATGACAGGCAAAAAACCAGGATCGATGCAGGAGAAAAGGGAATAGATGTAATCAAGTACTGACAGACTTCAAAGCGCTCAGACTGTCCACATGCCTGCACGTTCTAACACAACATACATCAGATCTTCACACTTGGGCAGCAAAACACTCTTGTGCACACAGTAAAAGTAATCACAGTGTTTTAGTGTTATGTATGTACAGATACCCTGACTGTGCCCACAGAAATACAACCTCTAGAAACAGAGCAATGCAAAGATATTTGCAAGAGGTACATACATAGGCATTAAATACCTCACCGACAGAGTAAAAATACGTGAAATTTTGGATGCAATTCCAAATGTATGGCTCTTCCCAGTCAAATAAACAAACACAGGGTACAGGTAAATAAGCATGCAGGCTTTTGTAGTGTCCACATAGATAAAATGCACAGATCGGTATACTGGTCTTTTGATACATAACAAATTTAGCCAGATTAAAAAAACCCAAAGCAAAACCCAGTGTATTTATAGCAAGAGAAGCAAAAAATAAATAGCAAGGAAAACACAGTGCTATTTTTTTGTCTTGCACTTTTCATGACAGATTTATCAAAATATGTCTAATAACTCAGACTGTGTATTTCTAAATCTGGCATCCTATATAAATGGGTTTTAATATTTTGCAAATGATATGGAATTATCCCAAATCATCTTGAAAACAGCAGGTAGAATTAGCTAGTGGAATGTACCTTGGCTAAGAAAGATTCCCTCAGACACACTGTCTCTGTAATATACTGCTAGGCTACCCTAGGAAATTATCCCTGTGTGTGCCATCTGTATTAAAATGGTTATTAAGTTATGAACAGGGTAACATAATACTGATCGGCTAATTATACACCCTCCTAAAAAACCTCCAGGTCTCTGTTACTCTCTCAGTCAGGTATTGAAATAATAACAGTTTGACATTCAGACACCTTACAAAGGTAGCTGTGGAAGGACAGACAGCTACCCCTGTAAGGAATTGAGCTGGTGGTATGGAAGTCGAGAGGAATGGCCATAGGCTTTTTGGAGAAATAGCACCTATGGACCCAACATATTTTTATACTTCAGCTAGCTTAAGGGATCTCAGCATCCAAAAGTCTCAGTCTTACGCTTGCTGGACCCAGTGCCTCATGTCTGGGTTGTGATATCCTGGGCAGAAAGCTGAGCACCAGATTTGGCTGCCACCATGCTACTGGTCTGCGGCAGGGTTTGGGGAGTTTTGTACCTCAGTTTCCCCACACTGGAAATAAAAACTGATTTTTCTCAGAAGGAGGTGGAAACAGATGTCAGTTAGATTGTGCTTCTAAAATACTTTGAGGACAAGTGTTTTGTATCTGCTAAGTATTATTATGCTAGAGAGGCTCAGCTGTGACCTACCATGGCAATAGCATTTGAGTGTGTAGTCCCCAAGGCTCAAGAGCATTTTAGCTGAGTAAGATTTAGTCTTTTCCCACTCCTTTAAAAAATTCAGGCACAACTTCCCACTGTTCACCTTTTTTTGAGGCTCCCCAAAACTTACATCTGTGAGTAAGTGAGCCCATAACACAGGTCATAAAATTTGCAAGCCTTTTCTAGACAAGAACAGGACAGCGAACTGGAAAAAATTGCAGTGAAATAGGAAATACTGAGTATATTAGAGCCCAATCCTAGTGCTGCAGAGAGTAGCGTGAACTTCATCACTCCAATGACTTTCATGACTCCAGCTCACACAACTCACAAAACACAAAGAATCTCACAATTTAAATACACATTTTTCTCTCCCTCATTGTAAAAATTCACATACAGAACCAGGTCAGTTCTTTGCAACAGCAAATCCCTTACCTGCAGTAAATTGTCATCTCTCTGATCACCAATCACAAATTGGAGTTAATCTAACACTCTCTGAGCAGCTTCAGAGAGATGACAATTTTAAAACCTAGCCATCAATAAATATCCATCTTCTTACTTCTGCAAAATGTGGAGTTTTCAATGTAAAATCTGGTTTTGCCCAATGTCTAGAACAGTTAGAGCTACATCCAGGAGGGTTTTATAACATCTTAAGGCAATTAGCAAGGCATTTACAGAAAAAGAAGTTACCGGTATCTCTAGATAGACTGTGAATATTGTGCTTCAAAATGGAGATGTCCTTGTACACAGAAAAGACTTATTTTTGGTTATTATAAGATTTTTTGAAAATGTATTAATTACGTTTTATTTTCTTTCTGAGAATTAGTCTAATATTAATAAAGGTCCTTGGGTGTAAGGCTACAGAACAACACAGTTTCGATTCAGTTTTAAAAGTCTCCTTTAAACTCTTCCATTTAAAATTTTTTTTAATTCTGTGTGCCTGCATTGCACTGATCTGTCACTACTGCACTGAGAATAGTAGGATGCATTTGGGACAACATGTTATTTAGTTGTGAGTTTTATCAGAAACTTTTTCATACCAAACTCATGCAGACAAAGGGTAGATACAAGCTCTAGTGAAAAAAACATGACTTAACTACACTGTCAAGATTCAGGAAAAAATGCTAGTGTCTTCTGCTATGCAGTAGATTTCTTTTAATTATGGGAAAAATCTAGAGAGTATATGAATTAATAAGGAAAGTGCACCAGAAATTACAGGATCGAGATCAGTTACCTCTGCACCAACAGCTTTCCTGTTCCTACTCCATACATTAGGTATTGTGCAGTATTAACCAATTGTGTATGTGTTGGTACACACACATACATACATACAAATGTATGTATACATGCACATATATAAACACACACACATATACACAGTCCACGTGTGTAGGCAGTGCAGGCAAATGACAGAAGATGTTAATTCTTCGGTAAGCAATTGATGCTTTAAATTGCTTGAGCACCTTGCTTCTTGAGCACTCTGCCAGCCCAAACTTTTCCATCTATCATATGACTATAAACCAGTTATCTTTGGTCATTTCAGGTTAGACTATTTCAACTGAATTTAGACACTGCTAAATTTAGATGCTCCTTGTGTCAGTCTCCTGAAAATGAATTTGGAGGCAGACGTTAGTGAGAACTTTTCCTTTGTTTAGCAGAACATATAGTTCACCTAAGAACATAATTTTCATGAGATGATAATCATCCCAGAGAAATCTTCTGAACTAGACAGTGTATATTAGTAGGAACAGGATGGAGCACATCATGGACACACGTTCATGATAATGCAAGTTATGCAATGGACATTGTAATTTAATGTGCTTTGCTATTTCCTGCTTCTCTTAAATTAATGAATTATCTTGGATTAATGAATGAGGTCCAGAAAGGCAAAGCAAAACAACCCCCCTCTGATTTGTACCTCTATCCCAGTTCTTGGATGGCCAGGTTCAGTACTGGGAACTCCCAGTTAGTTCTTAGCCAAGACATGCCAAAGGTAAAGCATTTCAGAGTTCAGGCTTCTGGATACACTTTGGACCCTGAGTTCCTGAGAGCAGATCTAACTATGGCAGAAAATAGAATTTAGTGGATGTATTATCTCAGTCAAACTGCTGGATGCTTTTTCAATCTTCTCTTAGGTATTGGGTATCAATTAATTTCTAGTGTTAAGTATATGGTTGAGGAAAGATGTTTCCATTTTCACAATATAGCAATTGGCTAATGATGCCTAGTAAAGTCTCCAATAATGATGTGCTCTTAAAAATACATACATTGAAAGAAAGACACATACATTGACTTGGGTTATAAAGACCAGTGGAATATACTTGTACATTGAAATATTATTGAGTATATGGCTAATTTCAGAGGCTGCAGGCAAGCCTGTAGTTTAGAGCAAAGAATAGCATATTCGAAGACCTGATTTCTCTTACCCGTTCTGACATTAATTTTCTGACTGATCTTAGGCAGGTCACACAGACTCCATAGAAGGCTGCTTTGCCATCTGTAAAATGAAAATAGCAGATTTTAGTTACTTTTGTAAAACTCAGTATGAACTTTCACTAAAAATGTCCATCGAGTTCAACACATAACGAGAAAAAGTTCGAAACTGGAGCTAGGTCGTTTTACATCAGCTGAGGCTTTAAATCATACAATTGAGGTAAATGTAACATTTCAAGACAAATAATTGTCTGGCAAGAAACAGGCACATTAGGGCAGGGGCTGTGTTATACGTGGAAGAAATCAGTATTACGCAAACAGAGCTTTCTGAGCCACCCTTGCTAGCTGGCAACACTTGAGAATTCCCCAAAGGACATCCCAGCCAAAGTCACCGTGAATGTCTTCTTGTTTTTCACCTGAACAGATCTGGAATTCTTGGAAGACAGGTAATGAGTCTAGGGAGAAGCTGGAAGAGAACAGAGTATCTCTAATGGCAGCTTGTTCATAGTGATCAAAAGCAGTGAAAACTGCATTGTCTGCAGTGAACTCGGGGTGAACTGCCTGAGTTTTAACCTGCAAGCGTGGGTGGGGGTGTGCGTGTCACACAAACCTATCACCACTGCTGGTACTTGGTAGGCACAAGCCAGTTTTCTCAATATAGACACCAAATTTTCGACTTGTCATATAGACTGGATTTGCCTCTGTCTGACACTGTTTTGGTGCATGGGAGGGGTGAAGAAAACTAGTCCGACCGTACTCAACGGAGATTACCAGGACTTGTAAACCCAGTGCACACAGAAGAAACTCGGGATTCTAGCAGGAATCCTCTCTCCCTGCTGATGCTGAGTCCAAGGTTCCTATGCAGTTTCCTGCATCAGGGCATGCTCGTAAGGTAGAAGACTTCTACTGCCAGTTGCTTTCAGCTGAGCAAAGAATGTAATCAGGTCACACAGGGCTTCATTACAGGGAATATACTCCTTTAAATTCAGACTTCTTTCCATCAGACACAAACCTGGTATTATCTTCTTTTTATCATTGCAAATAAAGGACAGGCTCATAAAGCAGAGGTTACAGACAATGTTACTGCAGCTGAAAGAGTAAATGAATGCTCACAGCATTTCTCTTTGTCTTATTCGTCGTATCAGGCCATTGGAAGGTTGTATGGGGGGAAATACAATAAGCTAGCTGCATTTCTTCTAATTTTCATATTGCAGAGATATTAGCTCAACAGAGCCAGTCAGCAAGTAGAATAGGTTGTGCCTGGGAAGTTTCGAACTCACTATTCTGTGAACCTTGAAGTTCAGAACTGTATCGGCTCCTTTATCACCTATGAATGCCAACCCTTCCTTTTTTTATAGATGAGTAAAAAGCTTGATTTTTGCTGGAAGTTAAATATTTTCAAGATTTTGCAACTACTGAATTATTGTTGCATTCTACCATAGAGGTAGCTGCACTTCTGCACTGGGTGAGTAGGTCTTACGGAGCTAGACCTCACTTACCAGAATCAGTATTATGTGAAAAAAACTTATTTGACTTCGGGAGAAAAGAGGAGAAAATATAAGTGTGTTGGCCAAGAAATTACGAAGGGGTGAGAACAATATAGTGATCTGAAGGGCACAGTCCTTCCAACAGGAAAGGAATTATTCACATTTAAACAAAGCACTATAGGCAGGAATGAAGGGAGGGAAATAAGAAAGGAAACATTTAAATGGTAGCAGAAGGTATCCCCTGATAGGGAGGTCTATTAAAATATGGAATTGCATCCCATAGGAATTCCTGATTTCTTGGAAAATATATAACTAGGTGGCATTAATAACAAGCAAATATACAATAAGAAATAATCTTGTGTTTGCTAAAGAGACAGATAATGGTCTAGCAGGCCAGCTGGACCTTTTATGATATGATGACATGGTGCATACAAAACAAAGTCATGTTTTCAGATGTATATCAAATCTCAAAAAACTCCCATCTCTAACTCCAAAGCCTATTCAAACAAAAGATTTTCATATTACTTGAATAACAGTGTATGACTTCAAAACAGTTGAACAAAGCTGAGCTTCGCTTAGATTCCATTGTCCTTAATTAAGGCATGGTGAAATTCGAATGGAATTTAGGCTTTCCACTTTAAAACAGCAAAAGATTTAGTGATCACACTTTTGGTGTTGGTCTCTAAACAGAAAGCTAGAGACTTCTAAAAGCCTTTGCCATTGGTCTGGCATCCACATAGCTCACTGGGGGTTTGGGAAATCCCATCTGTGTGTAGATGGCTCTAACAATGATTACTACTCATGAAAGCATCAAAAAGGCTTGAGTTCTTCTCCCAAATAATTATTTTTTAAACTGAGACTAACAGGAATGAGGATTTTTTCCACTGTAATCCAAATTAATCTCTTGGAGCCTACAGCTGCATTGCCATATTTATCAGTCCCAACTGTTTAAAAATGCCAGGGAGAGCCTAAATTGTGTCATTGGCATAAGAATCATGAGCACTTGTAATACAATGTAGATTTGTTTTCACTTGTTTTCTCTTTTCTACTCTAATTTTTAAAGGGGATTTGGATATCTGACTCCTATTAAACAACTATAAAAACACCTTAACAATGCAGTCCTTTGAGTCTTCTGAGAGCTGACAGGTCCCTTTTCAAGCCTCCACAAGCACTGGTAACATACTTTATTAAATGAGAACCGAAATTCTCATGCTACCATTTGACTAGAGGAGCTGGAGAACCCAAAAAACCATGGTTAGGCTTGTGATGAAATGTTAGACACTATGATATTCAGCACCAGCCTCCAATTTTCTCTATTGCCAGTAACTGAGGGCTGATTTTGCAGCACTTAATGGCTATCTACCCAGCTGAAAATCACAAATCTAATCACTTGGTTTCCTAATTCCTCAGGGTACACTCACAAATATTCATTTCCAATCAATTTACACCTGCTAATATTTCTCAATGCTCATATGTGATCACAGTCAGAAGCAATGCCAGTGCTTACTACTTCTATTGCAATAGCATAAAGAGGCTCTGTGCATAGATCACAAACCATTGTCCAAAAGAGGCACAGCATAAATAGGAACTTCTTTCAAGAGGCACTTTTAGAAAATCAGTATATACACATATCTTGGTTTACACCAGCCCCATAGTTTCTACTAGGCTCATAATTCAGAGAGTCCTCAAGTTTTCAGGGGTCCTGAAACAAACATCTTTGCCTGTCATAGGAAATGAGATATGTGGGAAGGGCTCACTCATCAAGTCCAAGTCCAGGTAAAAAGCAGAGCAAAACTAGAGAGTCCTTTTCTGTGGGCTCATATTTGACAAGACGGAGGCTGAACACCAGCTAGGCTGAAAGAGCCTCCCCCCTCTTCCATGATAAGTAGGCATATAAATAAATAAATAAATGGCATCCTAACTGCACTGAGAACTCAATAAAACAATCACATCAAATATGAGGAGGTATAAATCTCATGTCTGCACAGGTAACCCACTCAATTGCTTTTATTATGGCTCAGCCTGACTCCATTTATTACCATCCGTGGCCTGGGTGAAGGATGTTTGCATGGAGGGTGGTCTCCTGGTGAAATCCTATCCCTGGAGCAGTGACAATCAGCCCATACAGAGGTGGATTTTGGTGGGGACACCAAAGGCAGATCCATCTGTCTGCATGAAAACTAATCAATAACCCTGTAACTAGACCCCTTGTCACTGGGAAATGGACAACACAATAGTTCAATCCTGGAGCCATAGGAGAGGAATAGCTGTGGTTGGGGTATGAAGAATGACAGGATATATGCATGAAATGTTTGAGACATATGGAGAGAATATGTCTATCCATATAGACGTTGAGGAGGAGTGATGGTATAGAGGGAGTGTAGATGGTACATTAGTATATAGTAGGCAAATTTGAAAGGTGGATGTGTTCAGAGGTGGGTGTGGGGAACAATAAAGCTGAACTATAGTGCATTTTTTTGTACAGGACATTTACACAGGGACTCTAAGTGCAAGGCAGATAGGTACCTTTGACAAAATGTGTCTGCTGGTTGGGTACTACCTACTGGTATATGGTAGAGGACACGTGTCTCTGAGCAGGCACGTAGATGGTGACACAGAATGCTGGTACGCAAAAGGAGGCATATGCAGGAGTTCGATGCAGTCAAGGAAGGATATTCCTTTGTCCTTTGTCTGGCTTGGGATTTATGTGTGTACTAGTTTTGACAGAGAGGAGGAAGAGTGATGTGCCAAAAGCCTGAGCTAACGGACTGTGAGTAACAGATACACTTCCCAGAATATGCTATATATGAAACATTTACCCAAAACTCACTGTTAATTCAGGAAGGGAGATTCTACTGGCTTGTCTCTGCCCCTATGAAAAACAGAAATAGGACATTTCTTGCTTTTGTCATCCCCTAGCTCTGCAGTTCTTGTAGCATTGCTAAAACCTGCACAGCATATTTTCCCCCAAGCTTCTAGCAACTCCCTAACACATGCACACATACACAGGTAGGATGGAGTTTGCCTCTAATAATTGTTCTCTCCTTGAGAGCAAATTCACTCTTCCTACATTTAGCTCCATTTTCAACAGATCCTCCTCCTTCCAAGGTAAGAATTCTTCCCTCTCTGTATGGGTCCAAGGCATAAGGGTTAAATAGCCATCTCTGCTTGGAAGACAAATTGCTTCAGGATTAGTTATCAGCTCTTCTCAAAATGCCCATCACTATATTTCATTTGAGAAGGGTGGTACCCACGTTTTGCAAGGAAGACTCATGTCTGTTTGCTAATTTACACAAGGAAAAGCAGAGACTGCAACCAGACAACAAAGTCACAAAAGAAACCTTCATGTATGTCAGACAGGATGCCCTGTACCACCTCTAGTTACAGGGTAGTTTGCTTACTTCTGGCAACAAAAAGAGTACTCATTTCCTTGGTCAGGAAGCATTAATATCCCAGCCCTTTGATTCACAAAACCAATTGTTTTTGTTTCAAGCTGGGCCAAAATACGACAGCAACCTCATTACCCTACTGCCCACTTTCAAGCTCTCACTCTAAAATTGCACTAGATTCTCTGAGCACTAAGATTTGGGCTCTTAAGGGGATTACTGTCTTTCAGTATACTCACCTTTCTCTAAAAATTCTTTTAAGAACAAGTTTTAGTCATCTGTCTCTAAAAAGAAGGACCACAGCACAATGTAGCTAGGTAATAGTGCCTGCTAATAATATTTGCCTAAATTTAGGCTACTTCTTGGTTTTTAACTGCAGACTTTTGTATTTGAAAAATTAAACATTTATACATAAATTATACATATACAAAAATACATATTCATTTATAAAATCAATGTGAGTGGAGGAGATGTATAAGAGAAGAGAAAAGGAAAGAATAATATTTCTGAAGGAAGGGATATCATGTTTGCAAACCGAGTACAAGGGGAAATGTATTTCAGGGATATGCTATGTACAAATGTGCCAAGGCAGTGCGATCAGAGGCAGAGTGGAAAATGCACCATGTCCCAAATTCCATTTCTCTGTGGAACAAAAAGCAAACTTAGAGTTTAAAAGAGACAATGATTGTAGTGCTGACTCTGACAGATGAGCCACAATATAAAGTTTCCAGAATAGGAAGAGAGAACAGTTGGGTGGGGTTGGATAAGGAAAGGGCAAGAGATAAGGATGGAGTGAAAGGCTAAAGCAGATTTGAATTGTATTCTGTCAAAATCAGACCTACTGTGGCTTTCCAGAAGGCAGCTTGGGCCACTGTGCCAAATAAGATGCCAAGTCATTCAGTATTAACATCCAACTCCCTTATGTGGCTTTAACTATTTCAGGTTACATGTGTTCCTGGGTTTAGGGTCTGTGAGTGTGAAGGCAGACAGGATGGGGACAGAGTGAGTGCGTCTGGTTGTGGGCAGATTCGTGTGAGGGGCACAGGCTGGAGAACAGGGAGGAACTGCGTGGGTGAGTTTGTATGCTTGCACATGAGCAAGCACATACAAATTTGTAAAAAGATGAGTGACATGATTCTAAACCCCCTCTGCAGTTTAGATGAGTTTTTGTAATCTGCAAGTATTTAAAGAAAAATACATGCCTATGGCATACTTGTGTCTCTTCATGCCCCACCGATAAAACTGAGAGAGCTGGTGGCACAAGGAGACACAAAATGGAAGGAAGTGTGGCCCATCTCAGGTGGATGCGTACACAAGGAAATGCCCCTGGCACAGTGAAAGACAAGGGATAAAGTGATCCTGGGGAACACAGTCTTTTGAAGCATGCATGCATGAGGAGGATGCCAGCCCTGTAAATGAAGCCTTAGCACTGTTCAGAGCACCACCTTCCAAAATGAAAGCACTTTCTGCACCGCTTGAACATGCTCCAGGATCACTCTGTGCACAGTGGAGTAATTTGAGCATGGAAACCTGGGTGCATTTGTGCAGATAAACCTTTGAGTCTCTATTGTTCCACTAGACAATCTTCTCTGTAATGGATATTTGGGCGAGACATGCCCTATACCCCACGACATGTGTACAGGGAGGAGCATGGCCATATCACTAGGGCAACATGTCCAGCTGGGAGTATAGACTTCTAGCAAGTAGGTATTATTGGTCTGTATAAGAACTAAGAATAGTCTTATCCATGGAAACAACATCACAACTCTGCAGTTACATGCAGGGAGTCACAGTGGTGAGCAAAGGCACAGCAATACGTGGGACTCTGCACGGGATTCTGAGCACCGCTCCCCGACGGCCAGAGAGTCTTGTAAATGCACTGATGAACTATGGCTCTAAGCAGATGCAGGGGGGAGTCCTAACAGTGCTCATATCTTTGCCAGCAGTTCTTTTGGGCAGACGTGGGGGATAAGGGGCTTTGGCAGCCGTATCACCAATGTGCTGAGGAAACACAGCTGGTGAGATGGGCACCATCAATAACACAAACACATGTGCAAGCACGTGTATGACAAAGCGGCATCTGCTGAGACGTGTGAACACAAAATGTGTACGGCAGGGCAAGTACCTATAGACAAGAAAATGTCTTGCACCAATGTAGGGATGTGCCTGTTGTGGGCACCAAGTGCGACTGAGGGAATGAGGGGCATATATGGCATGATACCTTTGTCAGGGAGTGGATGTGTGGTGGTTCACCTGTTACATGATGCAAGAAGAGGATACCTGGGGATAGTAGGGGCAGAGGAGATTACATTAAGGGAGATATTTCTAATTATAGCTATAGTTTAACGCACTGTACTCTGCCCTTCTCTCCCCTCCCCTCCCCTTGCACTCTTTTCCTCATTACCCAGGTTATCTTGTTTGGGTTAAGAGGCCAATTTCAACAGACTATAATTGAAGAGTGAAGAGAATCTGATAAGATAAGGAAGGGACATCATTCCTCAAGGGATCAATAGAGGTTTCATGTTCCTCCTTCCCCTGCTGTGTCCCTAACACACTAACACACTGTGTCCATGGGCCTGGTTTATTTACTCTGCTTGTCTGCAAGACTGGAAAGGAAGTGCAGGAGTAGAGAGGGACTGTAGCCTGTCTGCCACACAGCCAGAGCAGGGAAGGGGGAATTAGGAAGGGACCACGGTCTCCTCTGGGACTCATGAGGAGGCAGGCAGGTGACAAGTTTGATACCTTCTTGGCTCTGGCAGGGGCACAGATTAACAGGGGAGATGTTCACCTTTGGCCTTTTATCTCATCACTGTGCTCTGCAACAACAGGATATTGATAATTTTTCTTGATTTAGGCTTGCTTTCCATAGCATCCATGTGCAGACACACATCCATGTGCTTATAAAAAGCTCAAGCTTTTTATAAGCACTCACAGGGCAACGTCTCAAGGTTCCTCAGAGTGACAGAGGCATAAGTACCCCTTCCACAAAGAAGGCTGGTAGCTGCTCTTGAGTAGTTTTATGTTAGCATCTGAAGTTCAGGCTTGACGGATCCAGTATCTCACAAGCTGTTCTTAGTAGTTTTTTGGACCAAACTGGCATGTGAGGATCCCCTTAAGAAACAGGAAACTGTCTCAGCAGTGAACACAGCCCTCATGGTAGGGCTGCCAGGGCTCCCAAGGTGCAAAGGCAGAGCTTGTTCCACTCCTGACTCATGCTCTCTGGCAGGAAGATGCGTATCTCACAGAAGCAATGTGAGATCCATAGGAAGCCGAGCCCATGTGAGATGCATATGAATGTTCAGGCAGTTGGGGCACTGTAAAGAAGTCCCTCCAGGAGGCCCAGCCTCTCACATCAGGCAAGATCTATGGATGTTCCCCTGTCCCTGCAGCTGGCATAGGAATGTTCAGGCACAGGGATATGAGCTGAGAGGTCAGCACAGGACGGGATACAATCCAGATCCCGTACAACAGGGCTGGGCAAGTTGCTGGAGAGACTGAGACGCGGAGGGGTCTGGGGCTGAGATATCTTCTTCTAGCTGATTTCTCTTTTATTTTTAACACCCAGAGAAACAGACGCTGAGAGCAAGTCAGTCATGCAGTGAGCATGTGGCAGAGTTGGGAATACAACCCAGATCCCCTGACTCCCAACCTCAGGCTTTAACCACTAGACCATGCTTCCCTCTAAGCCACCTTGAACTTTCCTCAGTGAGGATGGGGGCTACTAAGCCTCTGTGGGCTGCAGTTTACCAAGCTGTCAGGAGTGTGCTCACTGGACCGCCTCACCAGAGACAGCCTTCCTCACGCATGCTAAAAAAGTTGAAAAGAAATTCATTTCATGGCCGGTGGTTGCTTAAAAAAGGCGATTCCAGCATATGTATGTGATAAATGTTAACTGTGCATTAATCGCATTAAAGAGGACCCTATAAACTTTTCATTTCTAATTAAATTCTGGCCGGTGATTCTGGCGAAGCCAGCTCACTCCGGGCCTTTGTTTATGTGGAAAATTAAAATGCAAATACAATGGAATTTATTTCCATTACTAGAGTGATATGCTGGGCTCCTCTGTTTAACAGCCTCCAATTATTTTTCAAACAGGTCTCTCTCCCTCTTTCCCTCCCTCTCTCCCTTCCTCACTCCCTCATTTTTTCCCCTTCTCCCTATTACCCTGATGCTGCTACCCCAGTGTGAGGGGTGGGATCTGGTAAAGCAGTGGGTGGGCTAAGGATCATGTAATCTGTTCAAGGTCAAATTCAGGCCAGAATACAGATGAGAAAGTCAGGGAAAGAGTGTAAGACCACAAACAAGGGAGCAAGTGAAGTAACAAGGCTTGAGCTAATGTACGGATGAGCAAGGAGCTACCGGTTAGCAACCTCACTGAAAAATACAAGATAAATTCACTGGCTTGCTAAATCCCAGCCATATAGATGGCCCAACTGAGAGAGGTCATAGATCTTTCCTTGATGAAATATTTTGATGAGAGGGTACAAGTGACAACTCTCTCTGGAAGTTTTCTGGATCTTTCACAGTCTTTTTCATACTTTGTCTGGATGTGACTGCTGCTGGGCTAAATCCTGGTGGCTGAGGAAGGACAGGACAGGCCCAGTGCCAGACACATTGCCTGCGCAGAGCAAATAAATTAATGCAGCAATGACACATAATCATCAGCTGAAAAATAACTGAACTCTCTTGTTCATTTCCAAGGGACCAAATGTGGCTACACTGTCTTAAAGCATTACTGCACAATACCGCACAAGTCAGAAGCCATTGCACAAACCCAGAGATTCATTGTACGTTTAAAATTTCTTAACACATATATTTACTGCTAAATGCTGCTGACACAGAATCTCATTCTTTCTTACATATATGAGAGACCCAGGTCAGTTCAGACTTGGGAACATTGCTAGTCAGTCACACACTGATCAGAGGCATCTGTTAACTGACACAGATGCCCTTCTATGCATTAATGTAGAAAGTCATACAAGAAGACCCTTGCAAAGGCAAGCACTTCACTGAAGACGTGTAATAGTTTATAGATCCTTTCACAGACTCAGTCAAATCTATTTGAAACTGCACAGAATTGTCTTGCATTTAGTTGTGAAGAAACCTTATCCGAAAACATAACTGAAAGGTCTTAGCAAAATCCCTGAGTACACTGGAAGACACACACACACCTTGAAGCATGCAGCTAAGAGCCAGCCAGACATGCCACCCCACATGTCACACACACACACACACACACACACACAGGAGACATACCTTCGGCATGCCCCGTGGGCAGGAAGAGCTCATGAGCCAAAGGGATATTCTTTTAGTGCATGTGAGCATCTTAAGGAATCACCTAGTGTAAACGATCCTGCCCCAGCCGAGACAGGGAAACAGGAGAAGGACACATTCACTTACAACACTGAAAAGAGGCCATTACCCAGTCAAACAACCCAATCCCTGACATCATTATTCAATACACAGGAGCCCTGAAATGCACACTAACTCAATCACACGATTACAAAATAATACTGATGGAATCAATGAGACAGACATGCGGTCATACAAAGCACACCCAGCCTGGTGTTAATACACAATAACAGCCGCCCAACAAGCGAATACAAAACAGCCATTCACGACCACAGGGCAAAACACCAAAACATGGGGCCACATTCTCAAAGGAGACTTGAAAACTCTGGTAACAAAACCCAACCTTGCCAGAGGGGTCTTAGGGTACGGGCAAAATCTGGCAGTTGTCAGTCTAGTGAGCAGCAAATAGTAAAAGCCTTGTTGAGCAGCACAGCTGAGCACATTCACGTCCTAGTGAGGTTGGTGGACTTCCAGGACACTCAGAACCATTCAGGATTGCACCCACAGCCTTGAAACAGACTGATCTAGTGAAGAGACACCTGCTCAATGATCAAAAGCATCATGCAGGCACTCTTAACACAAGAAGGGCTGCAATGACATTCAAGCCTCACAAAAACACAAACCATAATAAGAAAGGAAATCCTATAGAATATCACAAACAAAACAAATTCACACTGTGAGCAGATGAAAATACTGTTCAGCACCCAAAGTCACAGAACCATCTCACAGATGTGCCTCTGCAACACAGCCAAATCCTCTTCCCAAACCACAACAGCACCTCCAAACATAACACAGCACTTGTGTCTTTCCTCTTTAGAGAGGAAAAAAGCAAAGTGACACGTAGAACAGGCTCATAATGCCACAAATAATCAGCCTTCCTTGTGCCTCACAGATTGTGCCAGATCATGCTAACCCAAGCGCTTAACACACAGCCCAAACAGCCAGCTTTTGCAAATCCTGCATGATCTTCTTGGGAGGGAGATGGGGGAACTGGACTGTAAGTCCTTTCCCTGGCACAGCAGGCAGCAGCTCGTAGCAGGTTGCGTGCACAAGAATAGGCTGTGATTGAAACAGCCAGCAAGGCTGGGGGAAGGCTGCTGTTGGTTGTGTGTGCCTGCGTGCGTTGTGTGTACAGGAATTCCCCTTCCTCTACCCAGTGCCGCGGCTTGTAGCCATTAAAAAGCCCAGGTCCTCATGCTGGGTGTTCAGTGAGTATTGATTTGGTCTGCAAGCAATTTTAATATTTCTTCAGGGACTTTCCAGCAACAGCACAAGTCATTAATTCACCCTCCCAAATTGCTTATTCAATAGAAGGAACATGGCTCCTGAATAAAGTCCCAGAATTTATGTGACTCACATGAGTCAGGAGGTCAAACAACTGTTATGGAGCGAAGTTAAAAATCCAAATAAAATATTGACACTTTTTTGGGAGTGAGAGGAGGGGGAATGGGGGAAGGGAAAGAAAAGGTATTTAAAATAGGGTTTTGTTGCAATGCCCCCAGGATAAAGAATGGAAGGAGATTGAAGACAAGCTGGAGTTTGTAAAATCAATGGGATTTATTGCATATCCGCTTGGCATTTAATAACTCCTTCCTTTCCATCTTCCCCTGCTCTGTTTGTACATGTGGGAGATAAAAACTACAAACAGCCAGCCACAAAGTACACAGATGGACACCCCAAACATGAACACACAAACGCAGGTACATGCAGGGATGAATGTTACTGGGAGGCAGAGACATAGCATCAGAAGCTCCTCTCAGGACTCAGTATCTTGACTGAACCATATAGAGCCACTCACGCAGGGAATTACATTATGCCCATATAGTAGCAGGGAGTGTGCATCCACAGTCTCACTTTAAAAAAAGTCTGGGAGGAGAAACAGAGGCACAGAGTGAATTAAAAGACTCTGTTCATTCACAGAGCTCATCAGCAGGGATCCAGATCTCTTGATGCCCAGTTGGTGTTTTGCTACTGAATTGGTGCCTTCTATGGGAATGAAAGCACTCACAGTGACCAAGATCAGGCCTCAAGAAGGCATCCATCTCGCAGGAGGGACACACAAACCACACAAAGAAAGGGATCTACAGACACCATGCAAGCCCATCCATATGCAGATAGATGCACACACAGATACAAATACATACATGCTTTTACTAAGCTCATTGATATTCAGGCAGCAGCATAGCCAGATCACACACAGAAGTAGGAGCACACCTGCAGACAGACAGACCTGCACTGGCCTGTGTGTGCAAACCCACAAGCACACACATACACACACTGACACATCAGTACAGCCCCGTGGAGCAGCACAGCCACAAAGAAAGTCACTGCTTCTGCCAGCCTAGATTTCGCTTACAGTGGTATCCTCCTAGCTAGCTGCACACAAATGGATGCCCAAATGCACTGAAGTGCATTCTACACAAGCATATTAATATACAGGACTGTCTCCTTATTGCATTATACGGTGGCTGTTTCAGTGAAACTATGCTAATTTTCTACCACCTAAAGATCTAAGACTGCTGTAGCTGTCAAACAACACTATCCATAAGCAATAACTCTATAAAAAACAGCACACAAAATATTGCCAAACCATCTAATCAAACAGTACTGGATGGCTTGGGACATTTAAGTGGCTTTCTTTGGTTTCTTTGTTTTTGTTTGGGGTTTTTTTTTGTTTGTTTTTTTTGTTGTTGTTGTTTGGTTTTTTGTCTGGTTGACTTTTTAGCAAAATCTTAGGGTAGCTGCTTTCTGGGATGAGATTTTCCAAAAGGCAATTTTTCAAGGTCTTTTTTGCAAAGTGATAAAGATATTTGAAAGCCTTTCCTTCCTAAGGTATCTTTTGACCAAATACACAGTGTGTTTTAAAATTAAGGAAGGTAATGAAATGTTTGAAATTTCCATAACGATGCTCTAAAAATATTAATACTCTTGCATTAAAATATGCATCTGTCTTACTTCTAAGATTATTTTGTTCATGATTGATTTTGCAACTGCCTTTCAAAAGTGATATGATAGAATCTTTGGTTCACTTTATGCTACCTCCTGTCTTCTTAGACTACAATCCATTCAAGAAGAAATGTAAAGGGAGTATAGTTTTTTAAATACCATTGCCTACATCCTTCCATATTCCTCTGTCTATGAATCCTGATTGCATCTGATCTTGCTGAACTTAAGTTAGATTAAAAAAAAATTAAATACATGCTGATTTACAGCTGGAGGCATTCTGATTCATTAGGTGAACAAGTACTTAGTTCAGATTAAGGGGACCATGTTTTGAAAGAATGGAACTGAATAAAATCACTAAAATTCTCTAGAATACCATGATTTGCAGAAATAATATATCATAATTTGCCATGTTGTATTCCACTGCAAAATTTTAAACTGCAAAATTTGAGTAATTCAATATTTATAACTCAGGTCTTCAGACACTGCTGAACAATTGCTGCATCTCTTTTCTGTGTTTACCCCAGCCAGTGCCTGGTTCAGCGAGTCAAGCTCTAGACAAATCAGTCTTAGAGATCTCTAAAGCTCACTGGGAGAAAAGTTGCCTGCATGGGGATGTAGGGATAAGGAAACACTTGTGCGTGTGGGAGGATCATTTAAACTGCTCCTCTTGGGAGGTTGGTTGTCAATTCGGAGTTGTTGAAGGAGTCTCAGCTGAGATGGTTTCATTGAGAGGGAATAGAAAACAGGCTTGCTTACACAGGGGCAAACAGGAAAATTATTCTGAATTAACTTTGCAAGTACATGGGTTAAAAGCATTAAAACATTGTTCAGGTGCTCATTCAAAATTTGGGTGTCCTAAATTGAATTTAGTTCACTTCATTTCTAAAGTGAATTAAGCTAAACTAAATTAAAGCTGCCTTAATTCTAAACAAGGGAGTCAGAGTGTAATACAGTTTAACTAGACCACTTTAATTTTACACATTCAGTTAATTCAAATTATTTTGCAGAGCCTTGTGTAGATAAACCCTTAATCTACTAACTCTTATGGACAGAGACTGTACTTATTCAGGAGCCAGGAAAAGGGGACCCAGAGGCTCAGGATGGATGTAACAGATTGGTGAAGGCTCCCAGAAACCCACAGTTCTGCAGTTAATCGGGTGGAAGCCAGATATGTTTTTTAAGAACAGAGCAGTTCTGCATTCACAATCTTACACAATTATGCAAATGTACATACAGGTATGGGCCTTATAATACAGCAAGGCTCCACACAAATTATGGCTCAGTATTCCAATACATTAGCTATTACATCATAGATATTACAGCCTTGTTAAAGACTAGTGCTAGGTGATTGTGACTTATTATTTGTAATAAGTGTGTGCTGTACAAAAACATCCATATAAATAGCTGATGATGGTTACAAGCCACACATCTGAGTATTTTCCCATAAAACTCTGTTAAAACTTGGAATCGTTGAAAAAATATTTATTAATTCTTCCTGGGGCCTGAATATATGATATGTGACCCAAATGTCTAACTCCATGTAGCCAATGTTATAAATGCAGATCTATAGGTAAAGATAAACAAGAATGCTGGCTCTGTGGTGAATTAAAACATACCAAGAAACAAATGCCAATGCATTTGCCAACACAACATAGACACATAAACATAGAGCTTCTATCTCTAAATACTAGACCTGACAGTGACTGACATGAGCCAAACAGACTGGTTACAGATTTATCTTTTCGCTATATAAAACTGGCTTTGTCCTATAAAAATGAAAACTAGACAATCTTGTACAGAGACAGGCACCAGCTTGATGCAGGGAGTCTATGTAGCACCCACACCCTGAAGTGCTCACTTGTGCTTAACTGCTTTGGATGACACGATAAAGCAAGGAATAAATTATACCAAGAACAACAAGGACTAGAACAGGAAGAGAAAGATTCTGGTTCTCAGTGAATATTTTCTATGTGTTTTTTGAATCAGAACTTAGTTAGAATTCTACATTTCAGTGTAATTGGAACCTGTTTTTTCAATAAAATAAAAATGCATTATGTTTAGTTTTTAGCATAGTCACCACTTCACCTGAAAAAGGTAATTTTAAAGGGAAAACCCATGATTTGTCCATTCTAATAAGATTTACATTCTTCTTACAATTTTGCTGATTTCTTTAAAACTGAGGTATAAATAAGATTAGATTAAATAGACACGTCCTCAGCACTGGTTTTTTTCCCCTTATTTAGGCAAAAATCTTCTAATGGTAAAGGGTCCACAGTAAAAATTTTCCCCAGTTCTGATGAGTGTAAGGGAGGCACACAAAATGACATCCCTGTAAAGGGAAAAATTTACTTATCCAACACATGCAAGCACTTACTGCAGTGCAGCACTCTGCAGGATACAGAGATAACACACAGCTACACAATGCTACCGAAACCAAAAGTTAAAAAGTTCTGAGCCAATACCCTCCAAAATGGAGAGACTGGAATAAAATTCTCAATGTTGTAAATAAGATTTTTTTTCCCCTTTGCCTCCAGTTCTGGCCCCTTGGGAGGCAGCCAGGTCCCACTTCCACCTGGTCCTTGCAGCTATGAAAGCCAGAAAACCTTGGTATTAAATGAAAGCTGAACTAATTGTATATCTTCAAGATCTGAGGCTTTACACAAAATACCAGGTATGGCATAACTTGCAAGAGGGCTGAGAATGTTATCTACATTTATCTGATTCCTCCCAGTTCAAGACTCCCTTCCTGGTACACACATGTCTTCTGTTAATCAAAATGAATGTCCACAAGGAATTCAGCACAGACTCCTGAATTTTAATAACTGGAAATGGGCTCAAAGCAAAGCTTTCAATTAAAAGTTCCCATACTCCAGATTAAGATATTTAACCTTGGCAAGCCCGTGTGTTTCTGCAGGTCTTCTGAACTCACCTGCTGGCACAGCCACTGCTCTGGCAGCTCCAGCCCGCGCTGCGTGGCAGTCGCCGTGTGCTGGCACTCGTGGGGCTGCGCCCTAAGCCAGCTCCATGCTGCTGCAGCAACACTGCTGGCAGGACTCAAGCCAGCCAGTCTAGAGGTAACAGCAGATAACACTCTGAATGCAGAGTTGACACGCTGAACTACACATCATTGCAGTGTAGGTGTAACCAGAAAACAATTCTTGATTCCTAAGAGGTAAAAAATTTCTGGGCCTTTCCATGGCAGAAATGTCTTGCGTCTGAAAGGGACTTTAGTTACTAGTGATGCTTTTCTCCTGTTCTCTTCCTGTGGTTTGTTAGTTTTATAGCTTTTGGTCTTCTGTTGCAGAGATTATGAATTTGTTGAGGGGGAGAGGCAGATCTGTAGCTACTTTGATGGGTACTTTGATGGATGCTCTGAGTTGAATGTCTGCTCCATGGTTGCCAATGGTATTAAAATTTGGACTCCATTACTCAGGTGGCTCCTCCCAGGTCTGTGTTTCTACATCCAAGACCAGTAGAACTCTTTTTGTAGTTTAAGATTTCCTTAATTCACCTTAAAACCAGAATGCCAAAAACCCAGGATCAAGTTTGCTTACAATATTTTGGTAACTGTATGGTATCTTCTAAATGTTTCAATTTTAATGACTTCTTGGAAAAAAGCCTTCCAGACATGAACTGAGTGTAATAAAAGTAGAAACACCTGCCTGAGGACATTTCTATGCTGCAGTCACTGCTTGAGTGCAGCTCCTGTAGATATATTTTAGCCACCTTCAATCCAGCCAGCCTGGGTCCTGATGGCTCTGTAGCCACAGCTTTGCATAACACAGCAAATATTCAAGCAAACCTGTTTCCCAGGTGAGAAAATGGTTCTTACAGGCTCATGCAGCAATTCATTCTAGGAGGTCAGGCTAGGCAACCTACACACACACGGGGCTGACTGCTGTCAATCATCAGTACCAGGGGCATGAAGTTGCATGTTACTGCTCAGCAGAATGAGGTGGCAGGCCAGCCTCCTGCCTGGCACATCTACTCTCAGAAGGCAGACATCTTCCCCTTCCTTTCCTTCTACCTCTCTTCCTTATGTCTGCACCTGTACCATGTAGCACAGCAGAACTGGAAAGGGTAGAGATCTGCTAGAAGCTGAACGTTAATGCTCTGCTCAAATTAAATGAAATAAAACCATATGGTGTCATCATGGGTCACTGATTTAAAAAAACAAAAAAAAATCCTAGCTCCTCTCTAAGCCCTTCAGATAGTAAAACTGATGCTGTGAATTGTGTGTCTTCTTAGAGTGCAGTCAAGAAATGCAGTGAGAGAAATGGGCAGGATTGGGCTTTCTCTCGTGTTCGTAGTGAGCAGGCTAACCTGGAACAAAGTGACACTTTTTTCCCCATGTCTGTGGGCATGATGTCAGTGTAGCCCCAGTGAAATTGATGGACCTACACAGATGAACAGCAGATACAGAGTCAATTCTCAGAGAGGGCTGGGATTATGTTTTGAAATATGTAAGGCATCTCCATTTTGACCTCTCATCTATTTGGAAGCTTTGGAAAAATTGATAATCCCCCTTCATGAACCTTTTAGGACTATCAATCTAATCAATGTAATTAATCTATCATAGTTGTGCTTATATACTAACATAGTACATGATCACCCCTCTTCCCTCTCCTTTTCCAAAAGGTAGGGAGAAGAAAACGCAATTTTCATGATAGAAGCAAGTTTGAATGTGTGAATATTGCTTGTGGCCCCTGAATATGGCAGGGTTTGAAGGCATTCTGCTGTCTTGGCAAAGAGTGCCAGAGCCCCAGGCCAGCTAGCGAGGAAGCTGCTCCTGCCAATGTCAGCTGTTTTTCTGAGGGTTCTTAGTTTTGCAGTAGATTTTGAGAGCAGCAGCTTCTACTGCTCCCACCCTACTTCGTATAAGAAATTATGTTGTGGCTTTTATGTAGCAACTGCAGCTCTGATCTTCCCAATTACATCTGCTGTTGCAAATTCAAACACCACCACCAAAGCCTGTGCAGCTGAAATACAATTCCTGTCGCCCTTGCCCATTTCCCTTCACATACAGCCACTGTCAGCAGGGTACATGTCACTTCTGCTTCAAGCAGGAGAACGAAGCCAATACTGTGCTACAGCTCGCTGAAGCACTTACTTGGCCCCTGTTTATTAGAGAGTCTGAGCCTTTCACTCCTCCTTCCAGCTGTCCTCACTGTGCCCCAGGTGGCACGGCAATGCTCCTATCTTCACACTTCAGGCAGGAAACAGAGCACAGAGAGAAATGCCATTTGTCCAAACTCTTGATGAGAGAGGTCCATGACAGAGCAAGAACTGAAGCCCTTCCCTAAATCGGATTAGGCTCTAACTATCAGACTTTCTATTTCCCTTACTGCACCCCCAAATCCCTTGGCTGTTTTTCCTCACCACGTTACAAAGCTTTCCGTTTCAAACTTCGTGCAAACAAGACTTTCCCTCCCCCCTTCTTTTGCTCAACCGTGAATTCAGCTGTGTTTCAACCTATGCACAGAAACATAAGACTGTCTCCTGTTTGAACCAAAGCCCCGTTCAGAGCTCTTTATGCCTCTGCAGCACCAGCTGCAGGTGGGATATTGTTGGGCTCCATGGGGGCTTTCACCAAAGACCCCAAAGCTGCCTCTTCTCATCCCATGTTGTCGCTCTTTGCCAGCACCACTGGGGTGGTCGGAAGCCCTTTTGCAGGAAGCCATCTGATGCAGAGGAGGCCGCGCTGTCCGGCCTTGTGCCCCCCGTGTGCCCGCGGCTCAGCCCGGCGCTGACGGAGCCGCGCGGCACCGCAGGGCCTGCGGGCCTTGGCCACCACAGCCTGCCCTGGACACGGCGCACAGGGAAGGCGGAACTCCACAATGTTAGCCTTCCAAGAACCGCTTTAATTGCCCAGTAATGCACACCCTGGGGTCTTGTAATGTGCTTCTAATATGGAGCATTTAAAATATGAACACTGCAAAACAATTACAAGGAGTTTGGTGCTCCGCTGAGTGTATCCTTCCACTCTCAAAAATAATCCACGACAAAGGAATATGATCAAAGTGAGGATACCAATGTTTTCTGAAATCTGTCAGGGTCTTCTTGAGGCAGCAGGACACACCATTCTTTCAGTTCAACTTCACTCTGTTCTTCCAGGATTAAAAGAACTGCTAGATTGTGACTCCAGATGATTCAGTCCTACCTTATCTCCCTCTGATCAGCCCTAGTATGATTTTTTAAATTTGAGATACTGTCAAAACACTCTGCCAGCCATAGTAAGAGAGAAGAAACCACAGAGTATGTTAGGCTATAAAACAGCTTGGATAGAAATGTCAGAGAAGCAAGGTGAGTTTTGTATGATCTGTCATTCTTTTAGCAAGTAATTTCTGGAAAGTTTAGAAGTGATTTTCTACTTGCTTATGTACAAGGTGTGAAATTTCTTCTCAGAAAGCACTCTGAATCAGCTAATTTTAACTTCTAATATTTCTTGTTACATCTCTTGATTAGAGCTCGTTACAATTGTAATACTAGAAGAGAAGATTTTTGTCTGTCCATCTGTATTCAGAATCAGGAAAAGAAATGCCATTAAAACTGACAAAAATAATGAACTAGACATCAAACACTAGAAATTCATGATCTAATTTTGAACATTTAAGAAAGTCAAAGGCATTTGGAAATAAGCAGTTAGTTTCAGCTGGTGCTGTATGTAATATTAAGTCTAGAAGGAGTTACTACAAGCCAACTATGGCAACTCCTGAATTCCGTGATGGATGTATAATTCACAGGATGATACTATTTACTGTAATGACATTATATGCCATCACTTAACCTAATATTGCATATTAAATTCAGATTGTGAAATGGAGATCAGTTGCTTTACTGCAATCAAAGATCTATAAATGTCCTGTTGCTGAAACTTCTGAAGGTTTTGTATTAAATCTGTTTATATTATCCAAAACTCAAAGTAGTCAACTTATGCAAAAATCTCCCACTGGAAAATGAAAAATGGGAATTTACACTAAGTATCAATTTATGTTCCTAATTAAATACAAATGCTGTTATTGGAGTCACTGATTGTGATGGAATTAGAGCAGGGATGAATTTAGTCCAAAGGGTCAATTTTTCTTGGAAAAAGATGCTTGAAAATATTGGCATTTGTCTCAAGAAATCAGCACTGCTAACTGCTATGCCAGGACTTGTGTCCCTTCTGCTTTTGGGAAGGGCTGAGGATGTAATCTGCAAGACTTGTCTTTCTCCAGTGTCTGAAAGCAGGAACAAGCCATCAAAGACAGCAAGAGGTGATCGAGATTTTGCGACCTCTTATACAGCAGTAATCCAAAAATCCTGGATTTGAGGCAGCAGAGCTTGCTTAGTGCGTATTTCAATCCCTGGTAAGGGTGAGAAGCTTTCAGCAACACTGAAGTTTAAAGACAGCATTATTATGCTGCATTTGTAGCTACGGGGCCAGGTCAGCTCTGTTCATCTTTCATCTGCTGTTTCATTAGGTGGTCTTGTGTAGGGCAGACTCACTTGAAGCCTCTCAAAGCAGCAGCAGAGCTGCCTAGCTATTCTGCTGTTTATCGCTGTCCCAAAGTGAATTGATCCAGGGGGATGCACTGCCATGTTCTGTACTGACCATTAGGATCCTGAAATTTCCCCTCTTTCCTTAAAACACTGGAGTTCAGTCATGACTTTAGGGCAGAGGAACACTGCTGGGGAGAGTCTTTTCTAGACCTGGCTCTTCTTTCAGCCATACAAAATATATTCTACCAGATACCTCATTAGGTTCACTGTGCATTTGATGCCAAAATTTATTCGACCCAAGCCGCTGGAGGCTGCACAAGCAGAACTGCTCCCCTCTGCTCACAGTTTCCGGGCACTTTCTTTTGACATAAAACCAGTTTCATTCTTAGGAAGGGAACGTTTTTGAACAGAGCCTTTCACCTCTGGGTCGCTAGCAGAAATCTGGCCCTGCTTGGTAGTGACCGAAAATCATTACCAGCTGACAGCTACTTGGTGCAATGAGCTGGTGAGTCTCATTCCAGTTCCTAATGGACACATCTCAGTAAACACAGTCACAACTGGCACTAACTGGAGTCCTTAGCCAAGAGACCTCAAACTGAATGGGGAAGTAAATTGAACCTTCCTCTTCATCCCCTGCCTGGGTTTTGGAATATTATGGACAGGCATTTTATACCTGCAGCGTTTCACAGGCTGTTTTTACTCTAAATGGGTTTTTGAAACTTTGCAATTTTCATGCAGCATGATTCAGCACAGCCTGATCTGCCATCTCAGTATAATTAGACTCATCTTATGGTTCCCCTCAGTAGAAGCTGAGCTGTCTGGTGCCATCTCCCAGTACAAATGGTGAATCTGATGTCATATCTCAGTATGAATGGAACCGTCTGATGTCACCTCAGTGCTAACAGGACGTTTTATAATATGTCATCTAAGGCTGCAGGGGAAATCTTCTAATCCATTTTCTGTGCAACACTACAGTAGAACATAACACAGTATAATGTGTAGGTTAACTTAGACACCCTCAGGCAGATTTTGGATAGACGGATAGATGGATGGATAGAAACATTTATACAAAGTATACATATATTATATCACTCTATTGATTTTAAAAAAGTTCCAGGACTGCCTAGCTATAATGAGATTTTTGAACTTTGTGTTGCGATCAATGAGGGGAATATTATTGGCGTGGAGAATTGATATACCCGCTCTCTGTGGCTTGTTCTGCTCCTGGACTGCCCCTGCCCCCAAGGTGTACGATTCCATCAGACACTTAACCTCTTTTACAGTGTCATCAGGCTAAAAGGAATCTAATAGTGACACGGGACTTGTGCTCAGCACTCTGGCACTATTGCTTTCCTGTCACAAATAATTTATAGCTTTCTATTTCCATCCCTTTGCCTGCACCCCATCCCCTTTTTCTGTTTCTCTGGGCTGGGGGAAATCAATAAACTCACACAACCAGAGTGGCACTTCAGGGGGTTTTAGGGGGAATGTGAGACAAGAGGGGGGGAAAAAAACAGCAAAGAAGAAAAAAAAGTCATATTATTTTCTGTAGCACACTTTTCAGATCAGCTCTTCACCTGTACAAATCATATGACCTCAGAATCTGGCCCTGAGGCCTTCAGATACTTTTTGTATAGGTTCTCAGCAACTATAGATTAGGGCATCTGGGACCACTGATCTATCTGGAGTGAGGACCTGGATCTCCATCCTCAGCTAGAACCTTGACACTCTCTGTCTCCAGCTATGTCCCAGGTGCTCCAGCTACTGGTCAGGCTTTATTAAGCATGCAGCAGAGTTTTCTAACATGCTGAGGTGAGATGTTCTCTTTCTTTTCCTAAGAAGGCTTCACTCTCAGAAGTTGTAGTTTTTAAAAATTGCCCTCACAATGTCCCTGCCTATCTCTGTCAGTGCCATATCATCCACTAGCCACACATTTGCTCTTTGAAGTTTTGCCAACTTACTCTTTAGAACAAATTTTTAAGAGAAGCTCTCAAGTGGGCAGGAAGAATCTTCTATTTGCTTTCACTTTCTGGAGAGATTTTTGGGTAGAAAATAAAGCTAATATAATGCAGGGCTAA
Source organism: Polioptila caerulea (assembly GCA_013397295.1). Taxonomy (NCBI): domain Eukaryota; kingdom Metazoa; phylum Chordata; class Aves; order Passeriformes; family Certhiidae; genus Polioptila; species Polioptila caerulea. The sequence goes on along the minus strand of VYXF01013115.1, from coordinate 215,736 downwards.
GAGTTCCAGAAGCTCAGGCTGAAGAGAATCTGCAGCCTACACCCTAACTGGAGTGGCTGAAGAGAGGTTGGTTCTAATTTCAGAAAGGAAGTTGGTTTCCACGGCCTTCACAGGCCATGGCTTATTTACTGAGTTCCCTGGTGGAACAGCTGTTCCCAATGCACAGATACCCAATATCTGCCAATAGTCAGGGACCTTGCCAGTCAGGTACTAGGTACTAGTGATTTTCTTTCACCACTGACCTCAGCTGGATTTAAAACAGTGACCTAAAGGTGAAAGATTTCATGTAACAAGAAACGGAGCACTGACAATTACAGCTCAGTTTATTGTCATTCTGAGCTATATTATAAGCTTTGTGATGTCTTTTTGAATTTCCACGCTGTGTTCATTCACCACCTAACAATCACCAATTTTTGCTCTGTTTGATGCACCTTTTTTTCCTGGTGATCTATATGTCATCACCACTCCCTACAGATGTCTTCTGCTTTCACCTCATTTCTGGAGGGCAAGGGCTTTGGGCAAGCCTTCCACAGTAAAAAGCATTTTGTCAGTCAGAAGGGTATTTTTCAGGTAGACAACAAAATTAAAGCTACACCATTTGTAAATTCAGCAGTGTCTCTATTAGCTGCAAAGACTACATTGTGATTATGCTCACAGATCAGACCATAAATGACAATGCAGCTGTTAACACACAGAAGATCCTTGCTTGCTCACTGAACACCATTCTCATGCAGTGAACACTTAAGTTTGAGTCAAAGATGACAGAGCAGAAATAGAACAATTCTCTGAGAGGTGGGCTATTAAAGCAGCAGAATCAGGACCACAAGGTAAACGAAACCACTCTGCTGGACTGAGAACTCAGATCAAACCTTCACATTCTGCTAGCTGGGACTGTGGGTCTGCAAAAGCACAGAGAAGATGCATTTGAGTTCTGAATGTGTTTCACTCTTTTCCAGGATCATCAGAACCAAAGTTCAGCAACCTTTTCACCCAACACCAGATGGGAGTGGGACAGGTGTGACTGCACCAGGACATACTATTGGTAAGTAGACCAGCATGAGGGGTGGTGACAGGTCATGTGGAAATGGGGATGAAGCTTAGTTGAGGGAACAAAGTCTGACAAGCAGATGCTAAGCTGAGCAAAAGGGAGGAGGGGGTTGGGGGAAAGAAGCCTACATAGAAATCAGAGTTTTTCTATTCTTCTTCTTCCCTGTTGCATTGCAGAGAAGTGAATCACAGAGAAACTAGTGCAGAGCAGGGTTTTGCTCAAGTGATTCTGCCTTAATTCACGCTCATGCTCTTTCCTTCATCTCCCCATAGAGAAGTATTTACTGCTGTCCTGTCTAAGTGACAGTCTTCACCTTTTCTCTTGTCCTTACCTCTGACTCTCTTTTTCCCCCTTATCAATTTTTCTTCTCTCTCCCTTTCCTGGAACTGGTCCATTTCTTAGCAATAATAATACATAAACATGGTTAAGATATTCCAGCTGCCTCACAACTAAGTTCTTCATTGTTCTAGCTCTGCAGTCAGGTATCCCACAGGTGTATTTCACTAAGAAAGTGAAGTGTTTTTTTGCTGGGAGGGGATATTTTGCTGGTTTGTTGAGGGGAACAGAAGATGGAAGCTGTAATACAGTGACCAAATGCCTCCTAGTCTGTTTAAAGGTATTGTGTTAGATGTGTGATGAGATACTTTTTAATCTGTGGGCTATGTGGTGGATATGTCTGCTCTTGCTAGCATGGCTTTATCAAGTGACAAAATGGAGTAGGAAAAACATGCAGTATTCTGGGATACTGTGAAACACAGTGGCTTATTTGTGGCCTACGACTTTCTTAGATGCTGTTGGTTATTGACAATCTGCTGCTACACAAGAATTTACTGGAAAATGCTCATCTGCATGGGACAGAGCTAGTAGATATAATCCTGTACACAAACTGTATTCAGGAGTACAATGGGCCGATATGGAGGAGCATTTCTGGATGCTCTTTTAATATGGACTTGCTCACTGGACTGGCAATCACTGATCACAACAGATGGAGTTGGCAGATATTCCTTCTTGGAACAGTAGTGCAATGTCTAGGGAATGCAATGGCTGAGCTGGGATAGAGATTGTAAGTTCTAGTCTCTCATTGCTCTGGGATGTACTAGGAAGTGTGAGTCTACATTGGAGAGTGTTGAAAGGTTCTGCTCCATCCTGAAAGGCTTCTGTTGGACATACTAATTGCTTCAGGTTTGTGAGCTGAATGATGAATAGTGGCCTGTAAGATAACTGAGATATTCTCTCCATTACCGGGACACACTGGGACACAATAGGTATGCCTGCTGGATGCATGGGTCTACCTGTTCTATTTTCTAAAGACCTGATTATCATGAAGGGATCATTTCTAATCTGGATAACTTGTCACTTTTGATATATTGGAAATTCATGAGCAATCTTGGACAGCCAAGTGGCCAGAGCATTCTCCCTATTGATGTTGGTCAGTACAAAAGGAAGGCACTAGAATTTCATTAATCTGGGTGGTAGCATGTATCACCCAGTCATTCCAGTAGGGAAGTGAATTTATTAGTCCAGCACTGAAGTGCTTCTAACCTATGCAAAGAAGGTAATTTTTCACTAAGTGTTTTGGGTGGGCATGTAAGAGGCTAGTCTGCCTAAGACAGAATGTGTGCACTCCTGGTGAAAAAATGCTGAGAGGAAATGATCTGGTAAAATATGGATGGACTTCGAAGTCACTAGAGAATGTGGCCTATGCAGCATTTCACTTGATTACCTTGAAAGCCTGCTCTGAACTGGGATATAACATTTAGCTTCTTGATGGAATACACTTACTTGTTATCAATGGCCCTGTACTGGAAGGCTGTGAAGCTACAGTATAGAAGTGGACAAGCAAAGCTGGGATGCAGCTTTGCTGGGATACAGTAGTGTAAGTCCTTCAGCAGGAGGAACTAGAAATCTGCCTAGTGCCCAGGCTTGCCTGTTAGACTGGTGGCATGCATAGCTTTAAGCTGGGGATCCCTGAGTGCTGTGCTCCTCTCCTGATGGCCCTTTTTCCCTTTTCCTTTCATCCAGTGCCCAGCACAGCATCCCCTCCTGTCTCCAGTGCCTCCAATGATCCAGTGGGCTCTTACTCCATTAACGGGATCCTGGGGATTCCTCGGTCGAATGGCGAGAAGAGGAAACGTGATGAAGGTAGGGGGAGGGGAGAAGCTCATCCTCCCTTTTATATTCTTTGTCCCCATGTACAGGCTCCAATTTCAGGCCAAGGTTTACAGCTGCTCCAGGGGCTAGATCAGTTTTAGCAACAGAGACCAGTTCCCCGCCACTGCCCTGCTGGCTTGGAATGCTCTTCTTCTGAGGCCCTTTCATGACAGGCTGCGTCTCCAGACATCTGCTCAGCAGGCAGAGAGCCGTCTCCATTGCTGGAGCTGATCCCAAGTTCATTCACTGCTGGAAACGGCTGGAACTGAACTCCCCAGGTGCCAGCAGGTGCCCGGATTTTGAACTGTGGGTAAACATGGTTTCTCTGACTCACTCGATTTCAAACTAAATGCCATCTTGGAGAAGCACCAGCAATGTGGGAGTTGTCTTCCATTCCCCTTGCAAACAAGTTCCTGTCCTGTGACGTGCCACGAGCTACATTAGCTGGTGATCACAAGGGCCCACTTTTCAATGAGTAGCATCTACCACTGCAGAAATGTCATGCTTGCAACAGTCTGAAAGCAGAACAGGAGGTCTTCTGAGTACTGTGATCCTAAGGTTGTTTCTAAGCCTTTCACTAAGGCTGTAAGGAAATAGGATTAACCTTTCTCCTTTCACTTCCTACTTGCTGTGAAGTGTTCAGGGCAAAGATCCTGAAATGAATCAGAAGCTGGAGCCTCAGGTTTAAAAAAACTGAGTCAGGATGGGTGGGTAAGGTCTTGGTTCTCTTATGGTGGCTTTCAAACACTTTTCCTTAAATCTATCTCTTTTAATTTGAAAATTGAGTGCCAGGGGGTGAACTTTTCAAAGAATACTGACTGACCAGTTTGTTGGGTTCAGCTCTGACTTCAGTATGTTGCTTTTCTTGTTGCATGGGAAGACCTTTTAGGACAGGTGGCTTAGTGTGCTGTGTCTGCTGTAATCCCAAGGCTGTGCGGTGCAAGAGAACACGAGAGTTCTCTGTGCTGTGATGAGAAGAGAAAGCTCTCATGAGACAGAGGCTGCATTTTGAGGTTTTGCCAGTAATTTTCTCAGTGTTGGTTCTGGTGATGTTCACATCTGTAAGTTTTTGGTCCAAATAAACACAGTAATCCTGAGAAGAAAAGGCAGTCATCATGTTGCCTTTCTCCCTAATACAAAGTGAAACTAGATGCAAGGACCCAATCCAGCTTCTGTTAAAGCAAATGGGAAGATTTTTGCTGATGTCATTGGAAATTGGATCGGGCCCCAGAGGAAGATCCATTTCCCAGCTAGATGGCAGTAGGGCCCAGCTAAGAGAAAAGTGTAGCAATGGAAGGGCTGAGTCAATGCCTCAAAGTCAAAAAATGTCAGGAATAAGAGACAAGTATTGCAAACCTTTCCAGCATTTGCCATCATTACATATACAGGAAATTGTGACATTTCAAACAGAATGACATGTTTCTCTAATAGTTGTGCAGATGTCCTGGCAGTTATTTGGGCGTTTTGTGAATCCCTCTTCTCCTACAGCCCAACGCTGTGATCACCAACTCTCTACATGGTGCCTCCACATCTCATTAGAAATGAAGCTCTTCAATCTGGCTTTAGCTACTATTCAGGCTATACCTGGAAAGATCATCTCACTTTAGATGCAGCCTCACAGTCACTTCCAGCCTCAGAACTTGAACTTTCTTTGGAACATTACAATTAAACACAGAAACAACAGAGCAGCCATCTAAGACTGTGACATTTCATAATGATATATTGACAGTAAGAATTATTCTTTGTCTCTGTCCTTATTCATTCCAGATTTGATTTAAATAAGTAACACTATGCAGCTCCTTGCTGTTGGCCAAGTGTCCACATATCCAACTAGGAATCAAAAAGGTACCAACCAGACAATCCTGCAGATGTTGCTTGTCTCTAGCTCTCAGAGTTTTTGGTGGCAGTTACATGACATGGTTGCAACTGCCTTAGATAACAGCCTTAATCCTGCTATCCCAGACATCTGCTGCAGGGACATGTTGCGCTCCTGAACCAGAGGAGCTTACATGGGACCCCCAGCTAGCTGCTGAACATCTCTAACCATAAGTTGAGTTATCTGGGCTCACACTGGCCTTCAGAAATGCTGAAAAATATTGTCCCTTTGCAGGGCTGTATCCTAGGGTCGGAAGGAGGAGAAGCTTTGCAAAGCCAGTGACCTGCACTCATTCCTGGGCTGTCTCTGTAGCTCTGAACATTCTCATTGTTTCTAGTTGAGATGGGGAGTGGGAAAAGTTTGTCAAGAGATGTAATGCAAGTATTTCTGTCACGTTCATGCTGGATGCATACACCTTCTCAGTATTTCCCAGAGCTTCTGAACACTTTGTTGAAGTTTCTTTCCTAACTTCAGGTTTTATTCTCACATTGAAAAGCCCTTGTGAGCTTTGCACATCTACTTTCCAAGCATTTAGGGAGCAGTTCTTCCCTAAAGGAGGCAGAAGAAGTAGCACTGCTCTCTCTTTCTTTCCGCTCTGTTGGACCAGCTCTGCTGCAAGGATTCCTCTGTGAGGAATGCAGTTCAGCAGAAAGGGGAAGTACCAAGCTGTTACTGAATCACCAGTTCTGAAAACCTTGTTAGCAACCTCTGTGATGGTGGGGGAACAGGGTGGGAGCACACCCCCTCCCCCAGGTCCTCCTTGCTGCAGCTGGTGCCTATGTTAGACAGTAGCACAGATGATTAAGAAGAGGAGAGATAATTATGTGTCAAGATGATGTAGCAGAACTCCCGAGTTGGACAGAAGGAGCCAGATGGATGCATGAGGTGGGCTCAGAGATGGACGCTGACAGCCAGGTGTGTCCCTCACAGGGAGTTAAAAGGAAGAATGGGAATCCCAACCTACCACATACACTGGTTGCAAGTGCAAGGGTGGCCTGGGCAATGTATGACATAGAGAGAGAGCTAGCTGGGAAGCAGCTCTGAGTGTCTACTAGTCACAACAAGGAATCTCCTGGCCACAAGTTCCTCCTCAAAACTCAGTATGTCCTCCTCAGGTGGATGCCAAGAATGGATGGTCAGGATTTGCATTGTTAAGACCACATTACCCTTCTGTTTCAGTTTATAACCAGTGATTGCAAAATTTCTAACCTCTGTGATAGAGAGAGTTGGTCTTCTGCGATTTTGAAAATAATTTTTCTAAAAAAGTTCACCACCATTTGTACAGCACGGTGTGTGCCATTTCTTGTGGTCTGTGGGCATTGCCAGTGGAGCTGTAACTTCCCTCTGACCTTACACCCACCATCACTTACACCCACCATCTCCCAAAGGCAGAGGTGACCCTGCAGCATATAATTACTTTCTCAAGACCAGTGAGGGTCTTACACTATCAAGCTGCATCAGAAAACATGAATTCCTGGCTCTCTTTATGGTTTGAGTGTTGTAGCACTCTGTGATGGCAGGCCAGCTGTGCTCAGCAGGGTCATTGCCAGACTAAGAAGCAGCAGCATAATGTCCAGAAGGACAAAGGGGGAAAATATGCAACTATTTCTGCTGTTTCATAACCCCTTAATTGACAGCTAAAGGTATGAGAACTGGGGTGACCCAGAGGCACTAACAAAAACTTAGTATCACTCATATTGTAGTCTTGAGCACTGTACATGGAGAAAAAAGGAGAAATGTAGAGAAAGCGAAAGATAGATAGATAGATAGATATCAACAGAAAATTAGATAACAGGAAAAGAGTATATCAAGCTGCTGCCAACATACCACAGCCTCTTCAGCTGGGTGAAACTTGGGTGATTTTTACAAAACCATTCTTATGAGACACGGCCATAGCTTTCTGTAATAGGTTGCATAGTCTATTCAGACTTCCTGTCTAAACCCAAATTCTCATTTGGGATTCATCTTCCAGTGAGGTTGGTTCTGTAACATTCTCAGCATTATGAATCTTGGTTCTTGACAGTATCTGTGGTATTTGACAGCATTACTGGCAATAATATCTGCAGTGCCGACAATGGCAGAGATAATATCCCCCAGTATTATCGGCATTAGCAGGGATCATATCTGCAGCCTGTTATTGGTGGGAGCAGACGTAATGTGTCCACTATTATTAGTATCAGTAGTAATAAAACCCAAAGGCTTGTTAGTGTGTTCAGTGCTAATATCAGCGCTAGGTTTGTGGGAGAGGAGGGGATGGAGCGATTGTTACTGTAAGTGGCAGTAATACTGAGGCTGTTTGCAGTAAAGCAATCCCCAGCAGAGATGGGAGAGCCAGCCTGAGAAGGCAGAAGTCTCTCCTTCCCTTTCTTCACTTGTCATTTTGATGATTAGAGTGAGTTACATTGATGCCTAGTAATGCAGGGCTGTGTCAGTGCAGGGGGACAGTGAAGAGTCACCAAGCTTTCTACAGATCTGGTGGTGTTTCCCAAGAAATTTTAGCTGTATCAGTGCAAATGATACACCATATTCTTCAAATGGGATTGAGCTGTGCTGAACAGGGTGCTGCCCACTATCTGTAGGAGCATCTGCACTGTTAATCCTGTAGCTATTGGATAGGCAGCATCACTGCCCTTATCTTTGGTGCTGCTCATATAATTTTCTGACTGTTGCCACAACACCCTCTACTGAAAATCAGTGCTTTTGTTACAGGTAGTTTCCTCTTTCCTCACTCCAAATGGGAGGATTCTGAGTGCAAAGAAGGGTCTTGACAGTGTTTAGCTTGGGACTTTTCGTACCTTGCCAAGATCTCATTTTTGTATTGGGAAATTGCAAATGCCTCCTTCCAGGGCAGTGTGAGGCAGGGATACTGGTGACAATCCCAGGACTGAAAGTTGTATTTTAAAATACTGCCCCAGGACATAGACTGTTTTAAAGACTTGAGTTCAAAATTTTCTTCAACTGGAAAGTAGCACAGAGCAGAGAGGTGTGTAATGTGTCTAAGTTTTTGAGCAGGTATAAAGCAGCTGAGTATGCCACTGCAAGCATAATCCCATTTGTGTTGTTCAGAGTGGCAGGGATAATATAATTTGAGAGATGTAGCTATGACATTTCAGATGACTGTGTCATTGTCAGTATTACCAGTATGTGTTTGCAGGCAGCTTGGTTGTGGTTATTCTGTTATTTTAACTATCACTACAGGTTGTGGGTTTGTGACTCTAATGATGAGATTAACTGTATCACTACTTGCTCTGCTGCCCCATTACACTCAAGGCCATTACACTCTTCACAGAAGCAGCTGTGAATTGTTCCTTGTGGTATGTTCACATCACGGCATGCAGTAAGGTTGTTTCAACATGGAAATTGTTGGTTCATGGGTGCAGTTTCTACTGTGCTGTCACTGCAATTTATAAAGTTGTTTCTGCAGCTGATGTAATGTGTTGTTTGAAAACAGATTGTCCCCTAGCCATGACAGTGAAGTCAATACAGCTATGTCACTGCAGCACCATGTTCAGAATGGTGTGTTTCATGATATTAGTGTTCCACAGCTTACTGGGGTCATTTCAGAACATACAGTGTATTTATGCTGTCATCTGCAGTATGGTGTTGCTTTGCTTGCACTGGAGTTGTACCAGAGCAGAGGTCTAGCCCGGAACTGCCCTGTGGGGAAATGCATTATTTCATTTTTCTATGCTGCCTGCATGTGTTTGCAAAGAATAAGAGTGAGTCATTCCACTTGACTGTGTCGTGGCCTGATGTTCATCTCTGGGCATATTATGTGTAATTCTGTTCTCCTCAAACCCTAATAATTGTTGAAGGCATCAGGGTGTGTTTGAACCCCTGCAGGTGATGGAACAGCACTACTGTCCGTGGTGAGCCTGCATTGTTTCACAGTGTGATTTTTTGTCACCACAGCTGACTTGTTTGTGTTATTCTATATGACTGCTTTATTGCAGGTCAGCAATGGTCTTAATGACACTGGAGACACATGCAGTTATATTGCCTCAGGTGCTAACCCCATGTTCCAGTCATCACACAGAGTTGTGGGGCATACACACAGCAGTTTATGGCTGTGCAGATGGGGTGAGCAGATTCTGGAGTCTTTCACACTCTCACAATGTCTTTCTCCTACTTTCCCTGGGACTGTGTTGTTTTATGCAGCACAGCTGAGTTTCCAGTGGCTGGCAGCTTGCAGCAATGGTGTAGCTCTGCAAACAGGAGCGGTCACAAGGGACCAGGCTCACTGTCTTTATACACACAAGCCTAGGTAACACTCCCTGCCATTCTAGATGAAAATATAAATTGAAGAGGGAGTTTATTCTAGGTAATCATCTACTTCTCCCTCCTGAAGGTCTTTGGCTAGTGAGACCCCTGGAAGGACATAAGAAAAGCACCTGCTACTCATCCTGCACCTCTGTAAATAAACTGCAGGAGGATGTCAGAAAAGGGAGAGTATGTATGGGAAAAGAGAGGAGGGGGAAACTGGATGAAGCAGAAGACAATGAATGAGCAGCACACCACTGGCAGAAAAGTGGGCTGCTGCATCAAGAATCTGGAGGTCAGTCTGTAAGCAGGAGAAACAGGATTCGTGTGTTTATGTGAGTGTGTCTGCACGCTGGGAGTTTGGGGAGTATGCATTGCTCAGGAGGAAGTCAGGTAAGGGAGAGTTAACAGCTTACATCACAGAAAGCAGTTTGGACAGAATGCCCTGCTTCTAAAGCTTATACTGCTGCTTAGTTTGGCAGGGGTTTGTATTCTCTGAAGACAAGCTGGTCTAGCTTCAGTTGTATTTGTGTGCATCTCTGATTGTGTATTTGTGTCTCTAGGAATGCATGCCTGTTTGTTTTTTGTACTTCTGTGTTAGGATCGCTGGTTTCTACTTAACTGTGCTTATGTACTGGGGTGAGTGGCAGGTTGGACCCATATTTTTGTGCATGCCTATGGAGAACTGGAAAATGTGTATGTCAAGCTGTGTATAATATTGCCTAGTAGGAGGATGCACACTGTGGATCATATAGATGTCTGGGCATGTATGGCTCAGTATTAGTGCTATGTATTTCTATGAATGCGAGGTATTTGTATTCACATTTTGAACATATATGTGAATGTTGTATATTTGTATGTATATTCTGAGTGTATGTGTTGTTACATACTTGGAGTATTACTGTATCTTTGTGGTTGCTGGATATGAATATGTAGCCTGCTAGTGCTGTGCACTTCTGTATATAGTTTGTACAGATGTGTATTTGCATTGAGGTTATATATTTGTGTGTATGTTATATATATAGAGAGAGACATGTTGGTTGTTCTTGCCTGTATAAAGGCTGTTTATTTATGTAAATATTTTGTATTTGTTTACATCATTTGTTTAGTTAGTGTACATATACTTTTGTAAGTTATTTTATTCAGAAATTACATTTAATTGACATGCACCAGCATTAGTACCTCTGTGTGTCCCAGTTTGCATTCTTGTGTCTTTGATATCAATGTGCTATGTTTTGGGGGTGCTACTTATGCATAGAGCTTTTCTTTACATTTATTTGTGTACGATGAGTGCGTGCTTTTTTGACTGTTTATTACGGGCATTTAGTTTGTAGTTAGATCTTTTCCACTTTTTGACTCATTCTTGGGAGGGGTCGTTGCAACTAATGTGTCAACAGGAGCCAGGCAGCTGCAGCTCCTCCCAGTGTATCTGCCTCCTCCATGATTCTACCGTGCAAAGGCTGCTCCCCAGTTTTGCTAGATGCCTGCTTCTCTGGCTCTTCTGGTTCACTTTAGCTGAGTTTTACAATGGGTCTGCCTGCAATCATGGGGGTGACTGCTATATGTTTTCATGGATGTAAAGAGTATGGGAGTCAGAAGGAACAAGGTGTCTGCTATATGTTTTCATGGATGTAAAGAGTATGGGAGTCAGAAGGAACAAGGTGTCTGAATCCATGAGGATCCCAGGTTAATGTGCAGTGGATGACAGAATCAACTGCAAAAGGAATCAGAAATAGCTGGCAATGTGCAGGCAAATGGTATTTTAGAGGGTTGTTGGTATAACAGTGGATGAGGATGCCATGACAATGAGAGATGACCCTGGTTTGGGGTCAAGGGGCATGGCAATGAGACATAAGGGCAATACTACTGTGGAATCAAGGTGACATGGCACTGAGACAAAACATGGGTCCTGGTGACATGACAATGATCCAGGCTGATCTGTCAGAACAGGGAGAGCTGGAATCTGTCCATCAGCTGAATAAGGCAAGGGAAATCAGGAGGAGGAAGAAGATTAGAGGCAAATCAACTGACCTGTACCTGGGCTGTAGGACCCAGGTAGGTTACCAGCAGTGTGGGACATGCAGTGTCTTCACGGGATCAGTTGTGTCCTGGTGTCAAGAGCTAGGGCAGTCTGTTAGCAGTGGGTGCTTGCTCACAGTGATGGAGAGCAGGGATAATGCAGTGATGACATCAGGTGGTGGCCACATGTTGTGGAGGTAGCCATGGACCATGGGGACTGTGTGGGCAGGAGCATTATTCCCAGTTGGTGGAAAAACAAAGAACCTAACAGGCAGTAAAACAAAAACAAAGGAGACTTGGAAGCACCTGACAGCCCTAATTCATCACAGCCCAAGATTTTTTTCCCCCCTCATGTTCCCATTATATTTGTTTGTAAAAGTGGAAATCAATTTTGAAGGTAATTTTCTGGAAAGAATGGAAGGGAGGTGGGAGGGCCGGATAAGGCAGAGATGGCAAGAGGAAAAAAAAAATTTAGGCCAGGCACAGCCCAGGGGCAGCTCTTGGCAAGGTGAAAGAAAATTGCATATTCAATCTCCATCCATGAATCTCCCTTGCTGCTGCCCGCCTCCTGCTCGAAAACAATGAAGGCTTTCTCCCCTACGCTGCACAACGCCTGAGTATCAGCGCTCACTTTAACTTCAGGGTCATTAATTCACCTGATTATTGCAGGAGAGGAGAGGGTTGCAGAGGCATCCATTCTAAAGAGCCCTCCCTTAGCTCATCCTTTGATTAGTTCAGGGTGGGGGGAGTTGAGATAATGTGTTGTCTTGGACACAGTTTAAAATGGGAGGGGTTGAAGAGGGGGTGGAAGGAGGCAGAGGTAGAAAGGGAAAGATGTGGCCCAGCTTGTTGTGGAAGGGAGGGTTGGAAAGCAGTCATTCTTGCATCCCTCTGCTGTGGTGTTACTGCAAATTAAAAGTAGCATGTTCCACTTCGGAGCTATCTTTCAGGGAGGGGAGGGGCATGGGTATAATTCGGCATGGGGATGGGGGGGATCTTATCATTGCTTCCTCAGCAGCCCAGCGTAGTGTCACCCTGTGAGGTGACATTTGAATTTACAATTCCGCAGAGAAAAGCCATTAATTCACAAATTAACTTCTCCCTCTCTCTCTCTCTCTCTAGCTCTTTCTCTCTTCCTCTCTCTCTCTCTCTCTATCTCACATGGATGTGCAAGCAATTGAAAAGACAAAGGAAATAGCCTTAAGGAAGAGACTTTACTGCTACTCTGTCTGTGCAGAGATTGCTACTACTGCTTCTAGATAGATAAACCAATTACCTGAGCTGCTCTCTTCATGGCAGCCTGCTATTACCTCCTTTTGTAGAGCTGACTCCATTGCTGGATTACACTGTATGTATCTCATTAATGTAAACCAGCATGATACTGGGCACTGTTTCTGACCCTTCTTGCCATAGCCCCTTGCTCTGCAGTGGAAGAGGGAACTGGGAGAGGAGTTGAAGAGAGGTGACAGTAGGCACAACGTACTTCCTAGTGCAGGCTACACACAGAGCTTGTTAGAATTGCTGTGCTAAGCTTAGAGGAGATGAGGACTTCCCTTCTATGGAGCAGACTGCATGACATTAATCCTGATCTCTTCCATGTCTTGGTGAGCACTGAGGGTGCTGTGCAAGAGGCCTTGTGTGTGGGTAGTCCCTTGCATTCCCAGCCCTACACAGAGTTTTCAACAGGTGAAAAAATGTGTGTGGCAAGCAGACACAGACGTGTGAGTACAAAAGCTGCGTATCCATAGCTATAGCACAGGAGTGACTGCTCCAGGAGCTGACTGACTCACAGAGGTACACAAAAGAGCTCAGCATAAGAAGCAAGAGTAAGCACTTCAGCTTACAGATTGAGAGGGTCAGATTTCTCTAGAGTGCTGCTCCGTTGAAAGCAAGTAAAGGATGCCTGTGGAGAAGTTCTTGTCTAAGACAAACACTAGACACTACTTCCACAGAGCCCTGTTGTCTTCTATATCCCTCTTGTTGCTCTTTCCTGCAACAGTCTTTCTCACATACTTACCTCTGCTATCACTGCTGCTGTGGCTGCTTGGACAGCAATGCGCAGTACAGACACATACACACACAGGCACTCAGCCACATGATGCTGGTGCCACCCCAGGGACACATCTGTGACACTGGCAGCCTGGCTATGCAAACTCACACTCTCAGGGCTTCTCCCCACCTACTCCGGTGAGGTCTCTTCAGTGGCTCCAAGCTCACCTGCTGCTGGGCACATTGGCAGTCAGCTTTCTGAGCACCTTCCGGCTCTCTGCAGACAGCCTTGTAGGAACATGCTGGCTACCCTGCCTTTTAGCCTGGCCACACAGTTACGTGTGTTTGGGGAGAAAAGGTCCGAGCAGTGTTGTTTACATAAAGACTTGCACATACTAATGAGCAGTTATCCAGGTAAAAGAAAAATGGATCAGAACAGCTGTTTCTAGAAACCTGGTCTCCAGGTTGCTCTGTGGTTGGAGCAAGTGCCTTTCTTCAGCATTGCCTTGGGTCCTTAAATCTTCCTAAAAACTTATCCTTTTAACAAGAGCATCTGCCTCTCTGACATTCCCTGTGCCCCACACCGTGCACAGCACATGGCTGGGGCGCATCATCCCGCAGCTGGTGCTGGAAGACGGATCACGATCAGCAGAGGGATCGGCAGGCAGTGCCAGTAATTCAAACCATCCTGACCGTTCAGTGAACCTGAACCTGCTGACCTTGACAGCACTAGACAGCAGCGGCCTCAGGAATCCCAACCTTTAGAGAGGCGTTGGCTGGAGGATGGCTCCTGCCCTCTCCCTTTCTTTCTCTCTTTCTCTTCGTGATCACATCCAGCAGCCAAGGGGGCCCAACAGTCAATCCCCAGTGCACCAATTAGCTCCTAATTTGGCTATCTCTGCACTCCCAAGTCTACATCAATGTAATGTTAAGCATCGCTTGCTGTTCATAGATGTAAATCATTCCTGTAGAGGAGTGTCTTCTTGTGCTAAAGGAAAACACTAAGCATCTTGTTCTCAGCCAGGGCCACAGAAACCCCTCCTCCCAAAATGGGAGCTGCTGCTGCTGCTGTTTGGAAGGAAAGCAGAGGCTCTTTACTTCCCCAAGTGATAGTATCAGATCCTCTAGCCTTGTTTCACTGGATCCCCAGGGAACAACAAGATCTCACCAAGATTAGCCCATGAGAATCTTGGCTGGATAGATGAGGGACAAGGAGGCAATTTGAAAGGAGGGGAAAAAGAAAAACAAAACCCAGTGTGTTTAATTTTGTCACCAGACCTTGCATTTAAAAAAATGCAGTTTGTGAACATTTTATGATGCTTTCAGGACTTTTCAAGAGTCCATCTATCTCTGTAGCTGCCAAGCAAGACCTGAAAAACCAGCATTTTGTGTTGGCCTGCAGAGGCTAGTCTAAACTCTAGGATATTGCATATGAAGGACAACTCTGTTTGTAGTAGATGGCTGGAAAGAAGAAGTTACAGATACATATTTGTATCTATCTATTGGCACACACCAGACATGTTCTGTCTTCTGTCTGTCTCCACCCATAGCTCTTTGAACGTGATTTTTCCAAGCATCAATCAGATAAAATAAAAGATGCTTTAAATAGATGTCAAATGCAATTCATGCCCATCTTAAGGCCCTTTAAAATGCCCGAGTTTTGTTAAGGGGCCTAAAAATAATACCTAGATCCACATTTTCCTTTCACTTTTCCTTCATTCATCCAAGCATCCTACTGCTTACATCTCAACAGGTTGAAGGTACAAAGGCCTCTTCCCACAAAGGCCAACAGCTACAGGAAAACACAGAGGAGTACAGTGCCAGAACAGGAGCTAGGTAATGGGTATCACTGTTTCCATTTGGATGTGCATCAGGTCATGATTTCTTTCTCTCTTTGACCCTGCCTTTTTTTGGTCAGAGGAGCTATTCTGATTTTAAGCTAGGGGATCTGCATTGGAACAGATCTGTAGACATCTGATTAAACTTTAATGAGATGGTTATTATGTATGAAATGTCCCTCAAACCTTGAGTGCCTTCTACTCCTCTCTTAAATGCTCTAGAAAAGAAAGGAAGGACAGATTATGAAGGACAGGTATACTTCCATGCCTGGTTTCCCAAAGGACCTGGTGTTCTTTTGCTTTGGCTTTTGGCATCTAGTCTGACAAGAGGTAGGCCTGGAACAGCAGGGTTGACTTTTCAAGAAGATCAGAACTATTCTAGAGTTTAGAACAACTTTATTAAATCCCAGCAAATGAAAAACAATACTCCACTAGCTAATCCTTAAAGATACTTAAGGCTCTTCTCTGCAGAGACCTCATTTGTTTGTGAAACTGATTGCTGCCCATGGCTGGGCCCCCTCTTGTTCAGAGACTACCTCTTATAATTTGGAACATATCTGCAATGTACATTTTATAGAGGTCACATCAGTATAGGTTCCTTCATGAACCAATAATGGTCTTCATGTGACCTCATGCAGAAAGATGAAAAATTATTCTACTAATGGTTTACAGTAATTATAGGAATGAGGATTCAAAAAAAAAAAAGAAAAATATTTTGCATGGTGATGTTTCAAGCAGATTGCTGCCTATTGCAAGCCTATAGCTCTTTTATTGCATGGCACTTCACAATTATCCATCCTGTATCATATGTTGTTTATTAACCTTCCCATTCTTAAGATCTCATTTTCTACTGAAATGTGGCTGACTCTCAGGTGGACCATGGCAGATGTTGAACAATACAGAGCATCAACTGTGAAATTTTGCTGTTCCATGTCCAAATGAAACCACAGGAGAATTAAGATATGCTGTGGGTAATCACTCAGGCTGGATTTTGTTCAGGACAGCCAGGTTAATGTCTGCACTCTTGCAAAAAATGCCATGGGAATTTTAATGACTCTGAGTGATTGAAGCCTTTGTTTTATGGCACGTCAAAAATGGCAGCTCTAAAAACACTCTGGTTGAATACTGGTTTAGTGCTGACTCAGAAGAGCTTCAAATAACATGATTCACAAGTATGTGGCTCAGGGGCAGGTACAGACTCCTTTGACTGGTGAGGTTTAGGTAAAAGTGTGCATGAGGGGAAAATAGTGTAATGAACGAAGGGAAAGTCTAGAGCAAGGGAAACAGAAGGAGTTATTCAGACGCATATTAGTGGGCAATCAAGCCAATGGAACCAAGCAGTCTAAAGAGGAATTCAGTTTTTCCAGACTGTGCATTAGAGGTGTTCATGGTCTGACCCAGATCTGCTGAGTCTTTTTGCTAGTATCCTCTCCGTGCTCTCCACTGGAATCTCAGGGATTCCCAGAAACTGGGAGGTGGAACTGGATGGTGACAGTCCAGCTCTGGGCTCCCTGCCTTGTGTCTAGCAGTCCTGATAGCCGTGTTGATTTGCATGTCAGGCAAAGCACTGCTTGAGGAGAAAAAAAAACCCTCCAAGTGTGGCGGTGTCAGCGCTCGCTGTTGTTCGACAGTGTAAAATTAAATTAATAAAGCCCCCAACACAGGAAAACATAACAGGAAATTAATGGCCTTTACTGTCGCTCTGATGCAGTCATTTGCAACCCTGCTTTCCGCACCAAAGACTTCATAAATGCAAGCAGTTTCTCTAAACAAGCATAGTTAGGGCTGCATGCGATGTAATTTTTTGTGTTGCTTCTGTCCTTTGGAGCTAACAAAAGCCACCCTTTTTTATGTGCTCACCAAGGGGGATCCTGCCAAGCAGTAGCTCCCCAACAAACATGCTTAGAAAGATGAGAGAGTCATGCCAGGGATGCTAAGAGCATCATCTTCTCTGGCAGAGGGAAAGCACAGCTTCTGGAGCTCTGCTTCCCTGCAGCAGCAGCTGTCCCCGAGGGCACTGCACTAAAGGCAATACTGTGGACAGCACAACAGCATAAATCAGGATAACCCTTCTGATAACTTTTAGGATGTGTAAATCAGTATAACCACTGAATGCAAGAGACTTAAGAGATTTACACTGACCAGAGGATCTGGCTCACTGTGTGAGAGTGCCTATTGCTACTCTGTCAACATAAACAAAGCCAGTGTACTGCATCCTAGAGGCAGCTGCATTTCTATTTGTCTAACAGTCAAGCCTAATAGCACTAGTAAGAGATATTGGACCTAGGAAACTACTACCTAGGCTAAAACAGCTCACCTGCACACACACACATGCTGTAGTACATGTTCTGTACACATCTCAGACAGCTGCTTGCATCCTAACACCTGGGAAGACTTGCTGGCATTTTCAGTAAGGCTGGATGTGCTGATTATTACTATCCAACACAGACTTAGTTTCCCAGATGCTCTTTGTCCAAATTTGCAATCATACACTTAGATACAGTAGTAAATACATATGATTTTCATATGCATATACACACTCACTTCCTTAAATGCATTTTGCATGCTCCCATGATAATCCAAGACAGATTGGAGCACACACTTCATTACACATTTGCACACACAATTCATTACATTTACATTCTCATTGAGCACTGCCATTTTTGCTCATATAAGCCCTGTATTAAAGCTGCACTGCCCGTTCCTGCACCATCTAGGGTACTCAGTCATACACAACCCCTGTGTTAAAGGCACGGCTGTCAGGCCCCAGCACACATCTCACTCTTTCTCAGTCAAGCACACTCACTTCCCTGCATGAGCAGCCTTCCTTACTCACCAATTCCTCAGGTGAGCTATACCCACATTTCAAAATATAAACTCCTTTGTTTCTGAGCCTTTCTCCTTTAAGCCTGAGCATGTAGGAAAGAAACACACGCAGTCTATGTGTTGCTGACACAGTGAAATTACAGAGACACATGGACCAGCACAGTACTATCAATTAGTATACTGAAATTCAGGTTTGTGGATTCTCTTGAGGCAAATAGACACAGGAATCTGAACAACTGTGGAGTTCATGAAGGCTGATGGTCTTCCTTGAGGTGATAATCCTCCAGTATTTATGTCCCACTCTCCCTATTTCTGCAGGATACTGTACATAACCTAACTTGTACTTTACCTTCTTTCACCATTGCAGCATAGATCCCTGATAACATTCGTTCTCTATGCATTCCTGAACCTTGCCAGCCCCTTCCATACTCCATCATCTCTATTCTGCACTCACTTAGGATCTTTGCCATCAGAATTTGAAGTTTATCTTTCTCCACACCAGCTATTACAATCAAAGCACTCAAAATTCTTGGAACACTACTACATGCTGAAACATAGAACTGATCCATCTAGAGATGACATCTTCTTTCACAGTGTCTAAAAGACCACAAAAATTATCCTGAAAGGAAATGCAACCCAAAATTTACAGCCTTCCTTTTCCAAACCTCTAACTAGTAGGGCAAGAATGTTACATAGCTGAAAAGATCACCAGATTAGGAGTGCCAGTCCCTGTGCTTGTCCTTACTGGGGGGAGTAGTATTAGTTTAATTATTATTGAGGATGCAAACAGTGTCTCTAGAAACATGGTGACAGCTAGACTGGATCAGCTTGTGTAGATCAGGACAGCAGTACCAGACAATCCTGGCCTGTGTGAATCTGAAAATGTGTGACCCACTACGTCAGGACAAGGTCTTTGTCCTCGATCTCTCTCTTGGTTGGGGGTCAGTTCAGACACAGATGTGGGAGGTCTGCTATCCCAGTGAGAGCTGGAGCCCAGGGTTTGAAGGCCAGCCCTGATAGTGCTGGGGTCCCTCGCAGACCCGCACTGAGGGCAGCACGAGGGTCTGTGCAGGGCTGGCTGCCGTGAATGACAAGCACTGGCTATCGATCGCGTTCTGAACTCGGCCCAGCCGATAGAAGGTAATTAATGACTCCATTTGCCTCAGTACCGAGGAGAACAATTGAGTTTGAAACTGCAACAACTGGCAGTATGGGGAAAGGCCCCCCGGGATGGACAGGAAAGCTGCCTGACAGGCCCAGGCTGCACGGGGACACGGGAACACATCAGAGAGGGAAAAAGAAGAGAAATCGGAAAAAGGGAAAGAGCAATCTTAACACAAAAGTGTGATTTGGGAAGGGGCAGCACATGTAGCCACAAATGCTCAGGGAGTGGGAGTGGGCTGCTCTGAGTTAAGCCCTGGCAGGGATGGTGCAGGCAGGGTGCAGGAGTGGTCAGGATCTCCCTGCTGGTGCAGAGGGACAGCATTGCAGCAGCCAGCTCAGCACCACTGCATCAGACAGTTTTGCTTCCCTCAGAGCCTTTGACAATTAGATGGGTTCTGCTGTGTCACCTGGCTGGCAGTTCTCATGCCAGTCACATTTGCTTTTATTATGACTATGATTTTTATTGGTAGAGCTGCAAGGGCCCAGCTGAGATCAGGGCCCCACGACACTGCAGGCAGACATGTCATAGGGATGGTAACAGCCCCTTCCCTGAAATAGAGCAGTATCTCCATGTTTGTGTGGTAGCTGCACAGCTTCTCAAGACCTTCCTAGATGTTTCTGTGCCACAAAAACCTCCCTATGTCAGCAATACTTCTGAGTTACTTGTTGAGATGGTTCTATCCCACCCTGAGCAGGAGCTCTGTCTGCTACTTGTAGCCAGGGAAGTAATGAATTATGCTACTTTGTGTTACTTGTACATTATGGCATCTTTGTGGCTTCCATACCTGAGAATATCTCTTTGTTTTGAAATTATTTAATGGGCATATTCCCTTTGTCAGATGTAGTTAAGGTTGTTCTGTTGTTCTTTGGCACAGCATTTCCTTGTCATCTGTTAGAATACTTCTGTGACACCCATGGACCATTTCTGTGTCTTGTGTTGAGGGATTACTCCGAACATTTACTGTGTGTACTCCCTTGGCTGTCCCTCAGAGGAGAGAGATTTCTTGTCACATGTGCAAGGCCTGATCACACTGAAAGCAATGTGTGCCTTTGTGAGGGACACACTGACTGAGGCCATGGTTTGCCTCTCAAGCTATTTGTTAAGATTCTTATGAATTAAAAGAGAGGTTTCCCTTGCCACTAAAAAGGAACTGGGAAAGGTGATGGTGCTGCCTCCTGTTGGGTATGGTTATCACAGTTACCCGGGTAGCATCCTCAGACTCACCCTGCAGCTGAAGCCTTTGTTTACCCCTTTGAATAGGACCTCTTCCAATATCTGCTTTCTTAAGGGGCAAATCCCTGCCCCTTAAGTTTTTACTCCTAGCACTGTTCTTCATCAGCTGAAGTGACTTTTGCCCACCACAGTGCCATTACTCATAGGATCTGCCAGTCTCTCCCAGTCCACATTTTGCCCATAAGCCCTTTCTTCTCTAGCACCCACAGCCATTTGATGGACTCCATCTCTTCCCCAAAGTTCTCTCTGGTCTTTTCTGCCACCTTTGCTCATACCCACATGGCTGTTAGCTCTCATACTTTGTGTATTACACCACTGAAAGCTTCTCTTGATAGTCCAGCTTACAGGGTCATATGCTTGCAACTTTGATCTTAAATCAAGTATAAGTGTCTGGCCCTTGCAGTTTCAAGGAAAAAATGAGAACATCCTCTGTAGGTTTTGACACCAGAAGACAAACACAGGGGACTTATAATTGTTTGGTTTTGAAGAAAATAAAATGATCTGTGAGTGTGAATGTCTCAACTTTAGCAATATGAGATGTACAAATCTGTCTTTCAGGATTACCTCTGTGAAACCTTCTCTGCTTCATAAGTAAAATATATAGGCACAATTCATATAATTGTTCTGTGAAGTTTGGGTTTCATGCGTCCTACCATTATTAAGCCAAATACTTCTGCAAGATGTTTAGACAAGAGCCACCCTGAGGTACCTTACAGCCCTCTGTCGAAAGTTTCTTTGCTTTTGCAGATTTGAAAGCATATGCTAGGGTAGAGTGCCCCATCCCCCTCCTTTCTCCCTCTCCCCTCCAGGAATTTCCACCAAAACTAAAGCATTGTCTTTCTCCTTACAATTTTTGCACTTCTCTCTATCCATTTGCTTGCTTTGATCATTCCTTTTTCTTATTTAACCCCATTCTTTACCCTTCTCTTTCCTTCATCCTTATCTTTCATTTCTCGTAGACTGTACAGATCCTTTCTCATCAGCTGGTCCTGGGTTTCCCAAATACACATACACGCTTATGTGTGCACATGCACACGCACACACTCTGACATAAATAAATAAATAAATAGAAAGGTCAGTGAGCAGAGCAGCAATAACCCCTAAAACAGTACTATCAGAGGGACATGATTGATCAATTGAATTCCATAGCGGCTCAAAAATGTGGGATTAAGTAGTGTATTATACGCACAATGAGTTGAGGCATGATGTTCATTTCAAGTTCATTTCGCCAGCCCTCTGCCACCAGATCAGGCAATCAATAGGGGCAGCAGATATCATATATCACCTCTCTCCGTGCTAGGCAGAGAGCACCATAATCTCTCGCAAATTTAGAGTGACAGATTTGTCAAGATCTGAAGGGCCCCTGAATAAATGAAGGAAAAGAGACTCTTACAGCGACTCGGGAAAGCTGTGATTTCAGCTTCTTCACACAAAGGCATGGCGTGTGCACATGCGGAAGACACATGTCCACAGGGCTCCGAAGGCAGACAGAACTGCAAATACCTGTGCATGTGTGCACCAATCTGTGTAACCACTCAGGGCAACTCACTCTAGTTTAATGGCAATCAGTGAAACTTTTACTGTACACTGTCCACTCACACCAAACATGATGCAGAGTAAAGGGCTGCCATCCTTGAAAATCAGATGCAGACAAAACCTGCAGCCACAGACAAATGCCTGGTCAGGCACGCACTGTGATGCAGAATCTAAAGAATAACAGAGTAATTATGCACTGCAAAAATACCCATGTGTATTAGCGTCATGGTGTGTACAGTCATACACACTGACTGACACATGTGGAAAAATCTTCAAAGGCAAACAGCTTCACAGGCCGCATTCAGGTTGAGGCTGATACAGAAACATTTTTTTTCTGAGTCTGGACCTAGGAGTTCCATGTCAGCTTTTTGCAGGGAAGAACAGAGTTCTAGTCCTCCCTAAAGTCACCCCCTGCAGAAACAGCCCAGTCCATCAAAAACATGAAATCTGTACTGACCCACACAGTACGCAGTCCACCAAGCTTGATCCTTGCTTTGTTTTCTTAGTCAAATCTGTCATGAAGTCCAGAATTCAGGAAATTGATAACTTTCTCTTGGGCAAATAAGCCCAAAGGGAGAGGAGAAAACTCCAGGGATCAGTGCCAGTAAACAGCCTTGCTCTGGCTTGGGGTGGAAAAGAAAGAGAGAAGAGGCTGCTTGAGGGAAGGCTGCTGGCAGGGACAAATCAATATGTAATATTTTCTATGGTCTTGTGAGTGGTACTGTACTACGCTACTGTATATAATGTACTATTGATTATATCATATCGTATAATCACCTATAAACGGATATATCTCATAGCCAGAAGGCAGCAGGCTCAGTCATAACTCTGGGCCACCAGTTGGGCATTGACTGTGCCAGGAAAATACCATCTTGGCACTATCCATGAGCTAGAAGAGGAAGCAGCAGAGTGGCATTTTCTGGATGCTGCACAGTGAGTGTCACTCCAGGCTTCTGGGAGCATCATGTGTCCAGGAGCACCTCACGATTGCAAGGAGGAAGGAAAAGGTCTACACAGAACCCTCGACCAATTTCTTGACAGACAGCAAGTTTCTGAGATTCACAGAAGGCCACCAAGAAAGGATTAAGTATGAGGCATATTAATGAAAAAACAGGAAGATAATTACAGCACAAGAGGGAGAACCTGATCTTAAGTTAGTCAGGGTGATAAGGCAGTCAGATTTGTGTCTGATGAAGCACAGTAGGTAAGGATTTAGCATGGAGAGTATGGAGGTATATCAGCATGGGGATTATAACCAGGCACACCAGTTAGGCTGAGATGTGACAGCAGTAAGATACTCAGCACAGTTGTAGGAGATTATAATGAGAAGACTTGCCTCAGATGAGATGAGGGATTATGACAGAGGAAGATTCACTTCAGCTGGGACAGGAGGTTATAACAGACAGACTCACCTTGGATATGACAGATGCTAATAGCAGGAGACTCACTCCAGATAAAAAGGGGTTATAACAAAGAAAAATGCACCTCATTTGAGATGGGGGATAACAGGGGGAAAAAACCAAACCAAACCCAAACCCAGATAGGTGATCAGATGGTTTATCATAGAAAAAACTCACTTTGGGTGGGGCAGGGCATTTATAAGAGACTCACAGCAGCGGGGATGAGTGGGCTGTAAGAGATGTGGGATCGCACAACAGAAAGAGAGACACCCTGGAGCTTGGCAGGAGCACTGCTGTGAGATTGTGTCAGAGGGCTATTGTAGGGACAGAGATGCACTTCTAGGGAAGCTTCTACCAGAAAGCAGCTATATTCCGAGTAAGAACAAACTAATACCAGGAAGGCTGATTCCCACTGAGCGGGACTAGGTTTTGTAGTACAGTAATTCATGTTGGATAAGAAGGGAGACTGGCAAAGATTCATCTCATTTTGGAGGGAGTTTTATAACAGAGATATGAGTTATGATAAATCACAAGCTACACATAGGTGAATGGGACAGAAACCAACATATGTTGGATGGGACAGTTGCCCCACCAGGAGATTTGTCTCTGGTGAAACACAGAGTCAGAAAATCAGATTTCCCTGTTATCTAAGGGGGACAAAAGACTCATCTAGGATATGATCAGATGAAAAGGAAATTATAACAGCGATAGCTGCTCATAGGATTGGGGAGCTACAACAGAGACTGGCTCCCTTCAAAAATATAAGAGAGCCTTTTTCCCATTGCAGGCTACCTCAGTCCTCTCCAGTACAGCCCATCCTCAGCACTCTTGTTTCTCTGTGAACTGCCTCTCCAGTGGTCTTCTAGCGATGCTAATTGCTGTGCTTTGCTCCCATTTTATGCTCAGCAGTGGAGATTTGGCAATTTTTAACACTGAAAATCAGCGGAACCGAAACTCATCTCTGAGCTAAGCACCATTCTCCACAGCCTCACTCATCCTGGGCAGGAGAATCCCACAGAACCCATTGGAGCAGCCTGGCCACTCCATCAGAGAGGAGGGGGCTCCTCTTGGATCCCTATAGCCTCCTCTTCCCTCAGGAGTGGCACAGCTGCCTGTGCGGAGGCACAGAGCCTCACTCTTTCCCACTCTGTCCTTGTCCTGCATCTGTTACCAATCCAAGTCAGGGTGGTGCTAACTCCCTGTTTTCTCTGTCTGTGCCCTGCAGATGTATCCGAGGGCTCAGTTCCCAATGGAGATTCCCAGAGCAGCGTGGACAGTTTGCGGAAGCACCTTCGTGGCGACACTTTCACCCAGCAGCAGCTGGAAGCTTTAGATCGAGTTTTTGAGCGTCCTTCTTACCCTGACGTCTTTCAAACTTCAGAGCACATCAAATCTGAGCAGGTGAGGGCCTGGCCTGGTAATGGGAACCCACAGGCACTGAGAGGACGATGGCAGGGAGATCCCCTCACTGAAATCCCTCTCCCCCTCTCTGTCCCTTGTTCTGACACTGACTTGTTATTGCACTTACTTTTTACAGCCCTGCCTAGTTGTATATGTATCACTGTGCTGATGCTCAAGTATACACAAGCTTTACCTCTTCTGGTGAACTTGCCATATACGTGCACACTGTGCCCTCCCTACATCCCCATGACCACTTTTTCCTCTGCACACACACCTGTCTGTATGCCAGCCTGTTCTTGCCATGAACGTGCCTACATCCCCACCCATGTTCACTGGCAGGCAGCATTGCACACAAACTCCGGCATCCTGAGATCACACTGGTGACCAGCAAGCCACAGGGCTGGGTTTTAATGGATCATTTTCCTTCATGGCCCAAAGCTGAGACTTGACTCCCATCTCCAACACAGTTTTCCACACTTCTGCAGCTCTACCCACCTTTTCTTTACTCCCCCACTCTCCCGGCCTTTTATCCCAAAAGCTGTTTGTCTTAATAAAATGAAAATCAAAAGTCTTTTTAAACCGCCCCAAGCCATAAACCAACAAAGGAAGAGAAGGAGAGGCTGGCTGTGGACTCCCTTCATCCCAGAGTCCCTGGGTTTATTACAATGAATAACCTTTATTTACTTTCATTAGACTATTAAGCACCAGCACAGTCATTTTTCCCCCTGAAACTCTGAGCAGGGCCCATAAAGCAAATCCAAAGCCTAATTGAGTTCATTTTAATTTCTCTCCGATCACAGCGAATTACTCTGGTGATAAATCAGGGGGCAGGCTCACCCCCAGTAGAAGGCCTAATTTGCAGCTAATTACAAAACTGATTTCTACAGGAAGATCAATACAAGAAGGAATTGGAAATGACTAGGCAGTCCTAGCCAAGCAGGGACAGGGGCGGGGAGGGGGCAGCATGCGTGGAACCTGCTGGAGGAGGGGAAGATGTGGGGAGGGGGTTGGGGAAGTGCATGGAAAAAAACGGAGGAGAAAGAGCAGAAAATCAGTTTTAATTTAACGTAATATTAATCAGAGCAACTTTTCCTGCTGTTTTGTAGCCTTCCTGGTTTCTCCAGCTCCCGCGTCTGGTCTGGAGGCTGCCACAATAAAAAGGCAATTACCAGAGCCTTTCGGACAGGACACCCTTTCAGATTCAATGGCTCTCCCCCTCCCACCCTTCTGTTAGCCATGTGGCTCCCCCCCTCCCCAATTTCATACCCCAATGCACAGAGTGACAGAGGCAGGGGATGAGGCTTCTTTGTTTTTAAAACACTAGGACAGAGGTAACAGTGGATGGGAGGAAGGCGACCCAGGCAGAGACCCTGGTGACAGTGGGCCAACACTGGCTGCCTCCTACAGCCTGCCTATCCTAGTCATGTCATTGTAGTCCTATGCCCCAGCTGTCCTTGTCAACAGGGCAAACACCTCCCACCTCCACCCGGCTAAGAGGAGGGGATGTGGATTTCCCCTTTCTTTTCCCCTGGGCTGGCACAGACAGCCATCCCCACAGCACCAAACGAAGGCTCTGCCATGCCACAGATAACAGGCCAGATCCCTCACTTCCCTTCACAGCATCAAGCAGGCGGCTGGGACAGTTCATCCTAGGATGCCCCCCTCTCGTCCCTCTCAACCCTCTTGTCACTTTATCTTCTCCATTTCCTCCTCCTCCTCCTCCTCCTCCTCTTCCATCTGTGCAGGGGTTTGCATCTCTCCTCTTCCTCCCCCCCATCTGTACACCCTTCCCTTTCTCCCATCACATCAATAGCTAGCTGTCTTTCTCCTCTCTTCCCCAGGGTAATGAGTACTCCCTCCCAGCTCTGACCCCTGGTCTCGATGAAGTCAAATCAAGTCTATCCACCTCTGCTAACCCAGACCTGGGGACAAATGTGTCAGGACCCCAGACGTACCCTGTGGTGACCGGTAAGCTGCCTGACCAAACAGCAGAACCAAGCTTTTTATTTATTTCCCTCATCACCATTAGCTTCTGCTTTTTCTGCTAATGCAAGATATCCCACTGTGGCAAACAAGGAAAGAGACAGAAAGACTGTGGAGAACATAAGGGTTCAATAGAAGTTTGAAATCCAGAGTGTTGGCAGTTTTGGGTACACTTAGATGTGTCCAGGTGTGACTCAAAGACAGTCAAACCCAGATGTGAATCATGATCTTGTGCATCCAGATGGGGCTTAAGGTTGGGATGCTGGTGGAGGACAAATATGTCCAAATATGCTCTGTGATTTTTTCCTTTGTATCTGAGAACAATAGACTTATCCATGACCTCCACTTGGTTTTCTTTTTGGAGAAATAATAGTTTAAGTTTTATTCAGCCCTGGCACTTGGAAGAGCATTTCCAAATTAAATACTGAGATCTTCTGACCTGTGATTGCTAAACTCCCTCCTCCTTAAGCCCATGAGTCTCTTAGGAAAGCTGGCAAAAAAATGTGTTCACAGCCTTTCCTGTTCACAGCCTGTCTGGGCACATTAAACTCAGGTATGTCTGGGAGAAGAGAAGCTGTGAGCAAGCACATGAAAGCAGACAAATCGGGATGCAGAGAAATAGGAGGCAATCTCTGTAGCAGATGCTTCACTGAAACTTCCTTTTTGCTGAGCGGCACAGATTGGCCTGGGGCCACAGGTCACTCCCACACTGTCCTGATACTGGTGTTAGACTGCCTGTCCTGTGTGTGTCTAGAGCTGTAAGGAAGTATTCTGGTGCCACAGCCCTTCTCAAGGCTTTGGTTGCCGTCGGTGTCTGCTCACACAGCTACCAGACTTGCACATCTCCTCCTGGGTAGCTAAAGTGGCTGCAAGGCTCAAGTGACTTGCCCCTGTTTGGTATATCCCCCTTTCTTGACAACTTTTGTAGCCCCTCTAGAAACCTCATGGCAGAAGCTGAGAAACAGCTGATGACAAAGAGGTCTAAGTCCTATTAGCAAGGGAAGAAGCTACTTGTCCCTTGACCAAAAAGTTGTCCTCTGATGGCACAGAATCAAGAACACTGGAGCTTGTATCTCAATTTTTTCTTGCAGAAGCCCCAGCTAATAGGCCCGATGTCAAAGCAGCTCATGGCTGAGGCAGGCAGTCATTGTTTGTTCAGCAAACACTGAGCAAAGGCATATTGTTGCATGCAACTTTTGGCTACCAAGAACTTTGGGACCAGGCAGGATTAGTAACAGTTAACTCAAACACAGAGGATATCCAGTGTGAGGTCTGCAAAATCTCGTGAAGAACATGGGAGATTAACTATATTATTCAGGAAGTGTCTAGAAAGTGTGACATCCCAGACCTTTATCAGGGCTTTTACAGCTATCAGGCTTGATTCAGAATCCTTGTAGCCATGCAGTTTCTTAGCCAACCAGCAAAAAACAGGCTTAGCTGTGGTAAAAGTGTTCTACCTTTCTTTGTATTTGCAAAACTCAGCTGGCATTCATCTACTGTTTAGGAGCTCCACATCTCTTACAGGAAATATCTTCTTGTCTTTGAGGAGCAAAGCCAGTAGGAGAGCAAGGCAAATCCCCACAACTAAATGTAAAGGTGGCATGTCTACAATCAGCGTTTATGAGTCAAATACAACATGAAAATAGTTCTTTTTAGTCCATCTGCCTAAGTGAAGATGGTGCATTCCAGCCTGTTAATGTGAGATGAGGCTTCCTGAAGGCTGGGACACTACACAAGCCTTGGACATGAATCTCACAAGGGCACAGCAGGAGGGAGATTTGGTCTCACAGAGGAGACTACAGGCTGAGAAAAAAAATTTCTTCATATCCCTCCTACCCTGTACTACCACTACTCTGTTCCCTGCTACACTCCCAGCTCAGCTTGAGAACATCCCTATCTGATCCATCTGGATCCAAGAGTGAGAAAAGTTCATTTCAGACCCAGCTTGACATTCCCAGGTGGCAACTTAGCACTAACATCTCAATCTGTATGCGACATTTCAATCAGTGCAGAGTAACAAAAGCAGAACTATTAGCACTGGGAGCTGTTCACTGGTGCTAATGATGGAGAAACTGGAAATGAAAAGGGGAAGAAAAAGCCCCTCAACAACCTGAAAGGCATCAGGGGAAGAGGGGCGGAGAATTTTTCCTGTACACTTAGGCCAGGATCCAATGTTTGGATTAATGGTGCCATTACCCAAGAAAGGACTTCAGATAATGCTCATTCTTAAAATGTTTTTGCTGGCAATTAAATGGTTGCAGGTATTGATCTTCATTGATCTGATGTTCTCAATTTGCATAATCTATTAAAGATGAATGATTCATGGTATGTTTGCTATGGGGCTGGGTAATGCTTTCAGGAAGGACCAGAGAGGTGAGGAACTCAGTGCTGCCTCCTGATCTACCCAAGCTAGGAAATTAAGGAAGAGGCATGCAGATTTCTTTGGTATCACCCAGGTCCTGCTCCCAGGAAGGGATATTGGAGTAATAGTGAGTATTTAATTGCGGGCTACCTTGTTTGCTGAAAGGCCTCATACTTTTGTCCCACCTCAGTCTGTGAATTCAGGTGATACCTGAAACAAATATGAAACAAATCTGCCCATTCAGGGTACAAATTCTGTGTGGAGTCACTTCACAATGTGAGATTTAGAGGTTCAGTCTACAAGCAAGTCTCCCCAGATTAGTCTTCCCAGACAGAAAAAAGGTCTTTCCAAACCACAGCTGTATGATACCAGATCCCTGTCCTTTGTGAAGACTTAAGAGAAAGTCCTCCTCTTTGGCTCATGACTAGCTGTCCTCAGCAAGCTTTTTCAGCTCACACCATTCTGAGGCAACACCCCTCCAAAAGCCATCAAAATCTCAACAATATGTGGTTATCTAAGATCTTGAAATGTAGTGAGACAGTTAAGGAATGGTGTTGCTGAAGTACCTTTATCTCTTTGGGGACTTCTTGGCACTGAAGGGCTGGTAAGGCTGCAAAACAGGCAGCCACTTCTTCAACATGCCAGAAAGCCTTCCCCAAAACTCTGGGCATCTTTTCAAAGACACAGCTTAGCATCAGAGCTATGTACAGCTCAGCCTTGCCTAGTACTGCCAATACCAAACACTCCCTTTCAGACAATTATTCTACTAACACATCTCAGATCACTCATTTATTACTCAAATCTCCAAAAACAAGTAAACAAAACCATTTTTTTACTATGGAGCAGACAGGTCATCCTTATTTCTCCCTATTAAGTATGTGCAAGGAATTTCCATGAGTAAGTGTTCACTTAGGGACTAGCTGGACACTAGGATAGGAAACATATCCTGCTGTTCTTCATATGGAACAGACAATGCAGAAATTTTCAACTTCCTTATGAAGATTCAGAGAGAGAAATCTCTTAAGAGTTGCTTGAGAACACCACCACACCTCCTTCTGCATACACAAGCCAGCAGACGAGCTACATCTTGCCTTGATGATGCATGGCTCTTATAGCTGGATTGGTGTAGATCCCTCTCAGTTTCTTGGACAATATCTTTGGACAACAATCAGAATTCCTAGAAGCAAATATCTAAGCTCAAACGTGCCATGATAAGGCAAGTATGTGCAGTTGAATGCTGTTACAAGAATTCTGTTGCTCAGAGTTGTTCTACTGTAATAATTTTTATTGAAGGCTAACAGTCAAAGCATATGAGTATAAATATGTACAGGGCTTGGTAAACACGGAAAATCTCAATAGATTTTCTTTTATTCACTCGTTTCCTTGGATCTTTGAGTTTAGAAGGTACTCAATAGCTAGGTAGGTACTTAATGGCCAAGAGGGGAATGGAGCAGGACCTCAGGATTTTGGCACTAGCAATAGGAGTACTTCAAAAGCACATGGATGTTCACAGAAGCCTTCAAGAAGAGAACAAAGGTTAAGATGCATCTTTAAGCACCACCAGAAGTCACAGCAGTTGGAATAGTTGTGCAAAGAAGTGAGATGTCTTCAAAGCAAGTTCTGAGCTCAGGGGACTTAGATTAATAGTTTGGGAACAGAGCCCTTTCCAACTCAGTTATCTAGCCCAGGAGTTACCCAACAGAGAGGCAGTACTAGAGCACAATGGACTTTTCATGTATGGCTTGAAACTTGCTTGTTAACAGGCTACTAAAGGGGAGGATTTACCTACTGGATGGATCATAAATTGGGAGCAAAGGTGAAGAAAAATTTCCCTTAGTTGAATCCCAGCAGTTTTAACTAAATAGACCTTGTTTGCAAGTCCACTACAGTCCATGAGATGTACAAAGAAAAAGTAAAGGTAAAAGACAAGATGAAAAAAATAAAAATCACTTTAAGAACTTCTGCTATACTGAAATGGGAATGTGTGCCCTTCTCTTCCTCCGAGGAAGTTTATGAGTGCTTCTCTGTTACAGTTGATACCTATTAACAGGAATAGAGAACTTTTAAAGTCATCACCACCCACCAAAACAGCTATCATGTCCTATATGGGAAATGTTTCCTTCTCTCAGGGAAAAAAAAATTTCCCTAAGGCTACAAATATTATCCAGGGTGAGAAATCCTGATGGCAAACACAGGCACCACAAAACCAAAAAGTTCATGGATTTTACTTTCCTCCAGACGTTCCCTCTCTGGCATAGGATAAGATTTTTTTTTCAGTTTCTTTTTTTAATTCAGATATGAATGTATGCAAAAAAAGTTGGAATTACTGACAAAAAAAAGATACTTGCTATACCTGAAAGGCAGAAAAAAAGTGGTACTCCAACAGCAACTGATTTCTATGAAAGTTTTCAGGAAAGCTGTGATGCTAATCCTGCAAAAATCACTAGCTAGACACCAGGAAAAATTTTCTGAAATGCTATACAATCCTTTGAGAACTTTAACCCCCTGCAAGGTGAAAAGATACTATTTCCTTCATTTCAGATTAGCAAGTGAACCGAAGAAAATTTTGTTTGGTTCAATAACCTGGTCAGTTAAAATGAAGAAACAAACTAGGGTTTGAAAAAGCAGGAACCTTTGTTTTCCTCAAATTAAGTGAATGAGAGTTGGTATGAAAGGATGAAATCTATTAGTTTTAAAATAGGGTTCCTAAACCAGTCCAAATTCTTCCTTATAGCTGTCCTTTCCTTGAGTTAATAAATACATTTTTAATTTAAAACCTGCTTTGAAAAGCTTGGATTTTCTGTTCTAACATATTTAGGAAGTCAGGGAACTTGTGGTC
The DNA here is from genome assembly GCA_013397295.1 of Polioptila caerulea. Taxonomy (NCBI): domain Eukaryota; kingdom Metazoa; phylum Chordata; class Aves; order Passeriformes; family Certhiidae; genus Polioptila; species Polioptila caerulea. The sequence goes on along the minus strand of VYXF01013115.1, from coordinate 183,810 downwards.
ATTTTATTTAATTAGCATGAATAATTACAAATACTGTTTTTAATTTAATTCTAATTTTCATCCAAATATAACTTGACACAGATAACAAGTAAAATGTTAATAATCTAATAAAATAATAATATGGACTCATCGTTCACTATTTTGCCATGTAATAATATGTGAAGACAAATTATATTAAACAACATAATTGCTTAAATAAATGGGCACATGATGCAGTTCATCTACTTAGCAAAAACTGAAATAACTATGTTTAGGGTGAATTTTGTGTCTGTCAAAATATTTGTTACTTCCCATAAAATTCAAGCTTGTGGAAAACAGCCTCACAGTGGAAATGTAAAACAAGTTGATCCAGCTTGCTGCTTTAATTTATGACTAAAACTGACCATTACATTAAGTTGTACTTAAAATGTTACAGTGAGAGGGGAAGTATTTCCTTTCCCTTTTCCTTGTTTGTACTGGTGAAAAATTCCTGTCTTACTCCAGTCTACTTTAGCCTTTGATACCAGGGAGCAACAGCGCTGGCCAGGGATTGGGTGATACCACTTAAAAGACCCCTAACTTAAAAGTTTAGCAAACTGCTGGGGGGCCCAAGCTGGCTTTGGGGATGGCAGATCCCAGAGATGCTGACCCCGCTCAGCAGCCCAGCAGCGTGGCTGCAGCCACCAGCAGTCACACAACCTCCTGGGCACATCTCTGGATGCTCCAATGCTGTGAAAATGGAATATAATAATAATTCGTGCATCTGCTATGGGGTTGTTGCTGTCCTGTATCACTAAAATGAAGGTAGTACTTTCTGTGAGTAAGCCTCTCATACTTAAAAGATGAGGAACTGGCTAACGCAGAAGTCTACAGGACCTCCAAGTTTAATCAACTGTTTCCCTTCCTTAAGAAGAGATAATATCTTCTTATCTAGTCAAGGAATTTGTAAAAGCAAAAGGTGTTACTATTCTTCTCTGGGACCAAATGGCTGAGAGTGATAGATGGTCAGATGAATGATCCCTGAAACAGAAGGAATAGAGGTGGAGGGGAAGGGATCACATAAACTATTTATATGCATTCAGGGGAATTTTCACTGACAGTAACTTTGTGATGCTGAAGAAAGCAGCTGGTGGGCTTTAAAGGCATATTCAAGTGAAGAACACAGAAGTGGATGAGCCCAAAAGAATAATATCTTTGCTTTCCTTGAATTAGCATTTAAGTGAACAATAGCAGTGAATGAAAATAATGTTATATAATGACGATAGCAGTGAATTGGCATTCCCAGTCCAATTTTCTTCAGCAAGAGGACAGTATTGCAGGCTGCCACACTCTATGCTGCTGGACAAAAAGGGACTCTTTTTAGAGAAAATAATTGTATTATATTTTCTTTTCAGCAATTCAAGTTTTGTCTTTTCTTCTGAGGTTAAATGAAGGATCCAATGAGTACGATTTTGATAAAAATTCTTATGAATTCTATTCTATTCATTTGCCCAGTGTAGCAAAGACTGTGCTTTATACCTAAGTTAAGCAGACATTAACAGCTTTTGGTGTCCATCAGCTGTACTGGATTTAATCAGGCCCACTTCTTGCACAACCAAAATTGCCCACTGCAGTCTTTCAGAGAAACTGAGAGCTTAGAGTAATCTTTGTCCCATCTTTTTGAGTTTATGACTGCTGTGGGCTACCAAGAAAGATCTATCCTATCTTGTGATCAGTAAAATACCATTATGATGAAACCTTGGAGTTACCCATAATGAGGACTGCGTGAAAAACTAACATGTTCTAATTGCATTGCCCAGTATATAGTTCAAAGCATCTTAAGAGCAAAAGCAACTCAAAGTTGCAAAACAAGAAATGAGCATATGACTCATTTCAAGACAGGCAGAACTTGCCAAATCCAATGGGCTGGGACTTAAGAAAGAGGACAATGTAAACTCCACTCAACTTCTCTGTTTGTCAAGTGCACAAGTTGCATGCACATCTTTCTCTCCTTCACCCAGGACTTCAAAGCATATCTTCCTTCTTCAGCTCCGTCTTCAAACAAATGTACTGAGAGCCACATGAAGTAGACTTCAGTGGAGTTCTCAAGTGATTAATCAGTATTCAAGTACCTTCAAAGAGTAAGTCCAGATCACAGGTCTATTGGAAGCTCCATGTTTTACACTGTATGAAGAGTATAACACTTTCTCTTCAAAGTAACATACAGAGTCAGCAGGTCAGCTTACTTGGAAAGCAGCAGTTGATCAGATTAGACATAAAATCTAGATCTATAACATTCAGTTTAATGAAAAAATATGGCAAATCGATTACAAAATTTGACATGGGATGTGATGTCACAACAGCTTTGACTCTTAGGCAAAAGCAGTCCAAGGTTGTTTCTTTAAATACTTACTCAACAATGTAATGGGCTAGAAACATGGATGAATGTGTGCAGAAACAGGAAATAATCCTGAATGCACAAGGCTCACTCTCCAGTCAGCAGGAAGACAAGAAAGGTATAATGAAAAGCAGGTTAGTCTTGGCACACCTGTAAGTTCTTCTAGCAAAGGTCTGTTACCATCAGAGAAGATAAAAAAAACCAGGACAGTATTTTTTTTCAGTGCAACTTGCAAAATGCTCTTGCAACAGAAAACCTAGGAAACTAAGAAAAGAAAAAGTGATTCTTCTGACATGACAGTAAACAAAAGCAAATAATATGCTGTGTGAGTCCTGTCTGGTCTTTTGTATGGCTTTTGGAATTGGAGGCAAGATTCCTACATGGGAGATATTGATGTAACTCCACTGCCTGTAGTGCAAACTCATTAGTCCATGAGTTCTGAGGACCCAGTTCCATTCTGTTTACTACAATGAAACTTTTCTAAGGAATAGAGAACATAAACACAGAAAAAGATGTTTCAGAGGTGGGTACAAGGATAGAATTCAAAACCTGAGATAAGATTCAGCTTTGGCACAGGGTTCCTACACCAACTTGCGTATTCTTGGGGCTCAGTTCCTCACAAATAAAAGAGTGATCCCTAAGCAATGCTGTAAGGATATGTGTTGTGGGGTGAGGCTCTGGGGTCATACAAATATTTGATAGAGACCTCAGGAAAAGACAAAAAACAGGAAACATTGTCAAGATGGTAAGCAGTGTTGAGTGGGTGTGTAAAAGCCATCCCTAATGCATGGTTGTGCCATCTTGGTATTCTTTGTCTACGATAAAGAAAAGGAGCACTGGATGCAGATGTCCTCCAGGAAGCCAGCAATGAAAAACAAGCAGCTTATCTAGTCCTGCAACCAACACCCACCCCCCACCACCCTGCTTCCCTTCAGCAGGAGAGAGCATGATAAAAGCTGAGATGAGTCTCCATAGGAACCCAAAGCTGTGAATCTTCCTTTCACTCTGTCTGGCCAAAATCCCTTCATTCGCAGTAGGAATTTAGGCTAGAGATCACCAGTTCTTGCTCTCCGCCAAAATAACAGAGGAGAGGGTTAGAATGGAAGAAAAACAGCCATAATTCAGAAAGTACAGTCAGAAAGAGAGGAGTAGGTGATTCACAAAATGCTGTCCTCTGCTATGTTTCCATCTATATCCACACCCTGCTGATTTTCAAGTTTTCCCCACCATGACAGTGGGCAATATTTTTTTTGCCAGCTATAAACAAGGATACTGTTTGCCTTTTAGAAGAAAAAAGGAGACTGTGGCAGGAATAGATTTCTGCTGCTTTGGAAAGGGGTTGCAAACTCATTTCATTCCCCTTCCATTTGATTATAGGTTGGTATTCTACCTTAGGAGCAAGATATACTTTGGGATTCGCTGAAGGAGCCTTACTGAGGAATGCTCCCAACGAAATATAGACAAGTCAAAATGGCACTGCTCCACAGCTTGCTGGAAGTAGTGGGACTTGGGATAGGCAGGGACAAGTTCTCCATCACAAATACAAAAGAATTAGAGAATGAAGAAAATCAAAATTGAAAGCATAAAAGACGCAGCTGAAGTTTGAGGTGGTTACAATGAAAAATGGGACTGTGCCATTCACAGGTGGATAGATAGATCAATCAATTGATTTCGTATACAGTGACATGCTTTAGAGCTATAATTCACTGCTGGGGCAATTATTCCAGCATAGCAGTGGCAGGAGTTATACCAGAGACAGAATTCAAGTGCTTTTAGTCAGTGGAGAGTTGGACAACAAAGGAGTAAAAAATGGTAAATGCCATCCATCAGTAAAGATACATGGGATATAAATTATGTCTGTGCAGTTGCAGAGTGTAGAGGGAAAGATAGACAGATAAATAGACACATAAAAGTCTGAGTTTTGGTTGTGCAATCATTCGCTGTCTGACCTTATCCTCGCCTCCTTTCCGCTATTCTTAGAGAGAAGAGTGTTTAGCATTACTGTGTTCAAGTCTCTTTGCCATGTTACTGTTGACTTCTTTATCCTCCCACACACTGAGTAAGTGGTGATGTCTCTGGAAGGTGTGAGGAATTTTTCTTCATAAGCCTTGATGTGTTCAAGAGAGGGCTGGGCTCATCTCCACTGTGAGTCTGACAGGGGTTTTAACAGCCTCACAACATGGGGACAAATAGCTCCTGGTCCCTTAACCCTTCCCAGCTTTGCAAGGCAAGGCCTAGCACTGTTGTTCCCATTGCAAGGGCTTTACACAGTCTTTCAGGCTGAAATCCTCTCGGTGGTGGCTGGGCAGAACGGAAATCCAGGGGCTGGATCAGATTGGCCTAATGCTACAGCAGCTTAAGCAGTCTGTTTTACCAGAGATTATGGTTTCACTTACACAGAGCGCCTGAAAAATGCTGCGGTTTAGGAAGGATTATAGCTGAAAATTCCATGCTTTAAAAGAGAAATAAAGCATGGGAGGGACTAGGAAACCCAATGTGCCTGGGGGCTGAGCAAACAGGATTAACCCCTGCCCATAGCACCTCTTGCTTCTGCCCACCCACGCTTCTGTGTCCACCTTATTCTCTGCCCTTTTCTCCTCAGCAGCCCCCCACACCTGCTGTCTCTTGTATAGTAGAGTTGAAAAAGGAGTATGGAAAATGCCCAGGACCAAAGTGTCCCTAGTTTATTTACGTATCACTGTCAAATGGCTTCTTTGAAAAATGTCACTTCACTCACAGCCTGTGAAAGCCCAGGGAACTTTTGGCCCTCTGCCTGCAGTTAGGTCTATTAATCCAAATTATCTTGTATCAACATTATTTGGATAAAGGCTTCAAGCACTCCCAGAATGCTGGTGGTGACTCTGCCTGTTTGGTCTGAAAATAAATCTGTGCATCTGATGACAGAAGATGCAAGAGAAAATTAGCTTGGAGGGGTTCTCGATCTACAGAGACTGGCTCTGGCATATGAAGGCTCACTAGTGGGATAGCAGGACACAGAATGGTTGTAAAAAGCAGAAGCTGGGTGCTGATGTGCTGCCTAGTCTGGGGACTTTATTTAACTGTAAAACAAAATCCAGATACTCCAACTTCCATTCCCCATATCCTCCACAAAAGGTCCTTGTCAAACAGAGCTTCCTAGCAAAAAGGGAAAAGAAATTACGATCTTCACTTAGCGTACTAGTGATTTTATTTAGTAAACTAAATGAAGAGAAAGTGTATCCCTCTTGTCCAGGACTGATCCTTCCCAATTAATTGAAACATAAGCATATGTCTTTGCTGCAAAGAAGTCTTGGTGATGAGAGACCTTTGCTGGCCACCCATTTTAGAAGTACTTGGAAGAGAACACAGATGGCAAACTATCATTTTTACCAGGTAGCAGATCCTTAGCAAGCAAATTTCTCAGGATAAACAGCATTCACAGAGCGAAATTGCCCAGCCCTTTATTGTCTAGGTGAGCACTACAGCCTCACAACAAGGTGCCTCAAGTTAATTAAGCCAGTTCTACATTAATGAAGTCAGATTTATGACTTAATTATATGTCACATTTCTATTTCTCTGTATAAATCAAAACCACCAGAACTAACTTAATTCATAGGCCATTGGCAATAGTTGCCATCATAGCAGAGATAGCTTTCATTTATTGGCTTAAATTTGTTTATCTGAGGATGGATGGTTTGCAAGATAATTTGGATTGGATCTGAACACATCATCCACGGTTTGATTTCAGGTGTCCAAACACAGGAGTCTATTACTGCTGACCCAACAGCAGTGGGTGTTCTGGAGTACCTGTGCTTTAGGTCACAGAGTTCTCCAATTTCCAAACATCTTACTTGGCAGCCAAGTTAGGACCGGTTGCAAAGCTGAATCTATTGTGCCTACGAAAATCTGCACATCAGAAATAGAGGCACAACACAAACAACAATGAAAATTAGACCTTTTATAAGTCCTCCACATTTCCTCTCTTCCATTACATCTCTCTATCAAGGTATCTATCTGGCAAAACTACACTCCGGGAACAAAGTCAGCACTGACTCCTTTTATGGTTAAGTCTCAAAAATGTGCCATTGTGAACAAGATCAACTGATTGATCCACCTGTCTATCCACCCATTAATGCACAATCCTATTTGTATTTTAATATCAAACTCCAGCTATACCATTTTTTGTCAAGCTTTTATGAAATTTGGCCTGAGAAGCTTTGGCCATTACACCCAGCAATCTGTTTAATAGATGCTCATAGCAAGGCTACTCTCCTGAGGAAGGTTACCTTGGGTTTGAGGAGAAAAAGTGGTGCAATTCCTTGGGCTAAACTGTGTAAGTGTAGCATCTTCATATGCCCTTGGCCAGCAAGAAAAAGCAGCAGGAAAGGGAGCACAAGAGCTTCAGAGCATTCTTCTTCCCAATCCTATGCTTGTTCCTGTCCTTCCTCTCCTGCATGTTCCCTCCCTCACCCCTCCCCTTATTGCCTCCCATTCCTCCCCTCTGCCACTGCACTCCATTCCCCTCATCTCCTGCTGCCCCGCAGAGGCATTCCTGCAGTCCGAGCCTAGCCCCCAGGCACATTTACTGCTGTTATCTCAGCACTGGCTCCTCTGATCTACTCCTTGCCTTTTTATTTTTATTTTTGTTTTAAAATTAATTTCCCTGTAGATTTTAACCACTCCATTTTCATTTACCCATTTTGTTCTTCCTCTCCTCCCTTCCCCACCCTCCTCTTCCTTCCCTTGTTCCCTTTGTCTGTCTGTGTCCATCCCTTACCCTACCACAGAAAACCTCTCCTCTCCCCTCAGTATAAAGCAAGAGCCTCATGGAGCCTCTCTCACCCCTTTCACCCCCACCACGCCGGTCGGCTCTGGGCAGGCTGATCTTCAGCCCTTCCACATGGCCCTTTCAGACGATGCGTCCACGCCTTGCTACAGTGCCTTCCTTCACCATGGTGCCCACTTTGGGCAGTCCAGCAGCCAGCCTCTGATAGCAGGTAACCAGCCTTGGCCACAAACTGAGTGGGGATGCTGTAGGCAAGGGATTCAGTTTCGTCTGATGGGGAGGCCGGTAAATGCTGCAAGCTCTTTGAGTGCAAGTGGGAACCAGAGCAACCACATTCCAGGTCTGCTTCTGCAGCATGTGTTCTCAGCTCCATGAAGAATCAAACAGCTTTCATGCCTGTCCTTCATTTTTAGAATAAAATGGGAAAAGAAGAAACATACATCCAGCAAAATTCTGTGTTGCCTCAATAGCCATGATGTCCCTGAGCAGTGGAGGCACAGAATAGAGGTGTGCTAGCCTAAGGCAGATGACAGCAGTGTGAAGATCCCAGCCAGCTCTAGGCCTGCCTGGGTTGTTCAGCATGGGCTGCAGCTGCTAGGTCAGACACGGGCAGTTGGCGAGCACTGCCATAGCTGTGCTGTGAGCAGCATTTGAGTCACCTGGTTTGGGAGTGTCATTGTGAGCTGGTGCCTTCACACAGCAGACCAGGTAGTTAATAAACCCTGCATCATGTCTGAATGCCAAGAGCAGGAAGGATGTGTGAGAGACTATGTTTTACAGTCAAAGGAATACAGACCTGAGTTAGGTGGCCTTTAAAGGAAGAGCAGAGGTGAAGAAACAGGTTGCAGAAGATGGCAGCATTTATGAGCATTAGGCAGGAGGGAAAGATGAGGAGGAAGGTCAAGTTTCAGGTAGGTACTAAGGGAAACTCCTGAGCAAGGTAACAGAAGCAACATTGTTCAGCATCTCAGGGGTGACTTGGGTGAAATAGTGGGTATCATCTTGGGTGACCACTGACCATTTTTCAAAGGATGGAATCTGGGCTTCTTCAGAACAGACAAGTCTTAGTACAGACCACAGTTCCTAATACTCAAGAAACATATCTTACCTCTGCCTCCTTCATGTTCCTATATTATTTTTCTCTTTTGTCTTATTATCCTTCCTTTGTCTTGTCATGTGAGATTTCCATTTCTAAACCTCCATGCAGGAAAACAGCAAGTAACAGCAGAGAAGATTTGTGTTCATAAGATTGTCTTGGTCCTACCTTACTGCAGCCAATAAGAACCTCTGAGTTCTAGGCAGTTCCTAAGCCAAGAAGTCTCCTGACTCTCTCCAACAGCAGAGATATCTGGGGATACTGCTCTATATGACCATCTTCTAGCCTAGAAGGCAGTGTATTTCTCAAGAGGCACATGCCTTAGGACTCTTACAGGGAATTAGACATAAGAGAAAGCACTCAAAGTGCAAACAATGTCACAAAGATTCAGGTGCTGTTCCTCACTGAGAAGGTTCTTGCAGGAGGAAAAATGGCTGCAGTTGGAAGCATGTTATGAGCTAGCTTTGCCATAGCCCTGCAGTGCAAGAATTTAATAATCCTATCTACCTGTTTGTAAAGAGAGGAGGTTATAGAAGGGGCCTGTTTGTAAGTAACAGCATCTTAAGAGTTTCTCTGTGAGACTCTTACTAATGTCACTGATACAGTACTTGTTTTCTTCTTTTTCAAGATTGGGATTTTGACAGATGATCACTGCCCAACAAATTTCCTATGCTCAGTTTTGAGCATCAACCTCTGTGCACTCATGTCTGAATAAAAACACAGGAGCATGTGTGCACACATCAAGTAGCAGAGTGAGTGTATATGTGATCCACCTGAATGAAAGTGTCAAAATGAATTAATTTTGCCTGCAGATACATAATGTTATCTCTAACTTTTCAGTGACACTGCTTTCTCACTCATCACCTGTTGTTATTTCTCAGGCTAGTCAATAAATGAAACTAAAAGAACAAGAATATTAAGCATAAAAATATCTTGCCTTAAACCAAAGTGAGAAAAAACCCCTACATCTACTAGGTATTGTTCACACCATTTAACATACAGCTACAAGTCACTATAGGAATGATGGTGATAAAAGAGTAAAAGAGTGTAGAATATTAATCCCTGATACATTACATATATATTTTTATCAGTATTGGGGAGTGGCTGGAAAATGGGTCTGCTGTTGTCTATCTAAGAGGACAGAAGCTACGAACATCAGCCACTGATTAGGAATCTCTTCAGGGAGAAAGAATGAACTTGTGTTTCTGTTTTCTTGAGTAAATCACCTCAGTAATCTTTACTCAAGACCTATGAAAGCACTGACACTGGTTTAGCCTACCTCATCCCAGAGAAACTTCCTCCCTTCAGGTTAATGTTCCATGCTTATTAGTTTTTGCTTTGCCTTGTAACTGTTAATTATTTCTGATTCCCCAGCCAAGGTTCATGCTTGTTCCAGGGCCTGCTTTTATCAGTTATCATTCTGCTGGTAGTAGTGCTAAACCAATGCTGCTTCTCCTTTCATTGGCATATCCCAGCACAGTTCTGGTGACTCCAGTGGTGTTAATGGGCTGTACTTCACCTGTCACTCCTAAAGGTGAATCAGACTCCTCCCTCCAGTTAGAACAGACAGGAGAGACAAAATTTAACAAAAGAACAACAAATGGCGCAAAGTTCTTGGTGAGCTACAGTTCACCTAGGGAATGTGAAAGGCTTTTGATGCCTGGAACAGGCTGACATCTCAGTAGGCAGTGTTGGAGGTTGAGCTGTAAATCTCTCAGCAGCTGTGGGGGAAAGATTATCTTAATTTATTTAGATTTTTGTTTTGTTTTTCTTTGTTTGTTTTGTTTTGCTTTGGCTCGAAACTCCCAGCAGCTTCTGAGATTATTTTAGTTCATTTAAATGCAATAAGCACTAACAGCAAATGCCTTTCTGGCTGGCCCATTTTCAGGCTAACCAGTCCAAATGAGGAAATGCCTCTGGCATCAACCAAGAAGCCCCCAGCTGCACTTCCTAAGAGAGGAAAAATAAACTACAATCATACACTCAGTCCACACCCCTCTCTACTTCTTTGGTGGTGAAAAGAAATCACAACTTAAAGTATTATGAACAAAACCTTGTACCTGTAATAAAAATGAAGTGAGACTCAAACTAATTTGCATGATCCTATTATTATATATAGTACACCAGCACCTGGAAGGAGTCCAACCAGTATTGGTCTCATGCTAAGCACTGTGCAAATGTACTAAAAGTGTGCCCTTGCACCAAAGAGTTTGCAGCATAAAAAGAAGCACAGAGAGGTAAAGTCACTAGCCTAAAACCATCAGCAGGTGAATGACAAAGGTGGGAAGAGAGACAGGCACAGAAAACTCTTGGATCACTTCCTAGTGCCTTGCACATTGATCACGCCCTAAAGCAACATCACCACAGTTTTGGAACTGCATCCACTGCATATAGACAAGACCTCAGCTACTCTGGCAATGAATATGCTGCCATTCTCTGTGCAGATCAGGGCCATTTTGATTTAGTTTGAATAGATCCAAAATCTACAACAAAACAAACCAACTTCTTTTGAGCCTCATCGAAGCTAAGTTTTAACATCCACCCTTACAGTGTGAGATCAAAAGTGCCCCAACCTTCACCCATAATTTTCTGTGGGTGGACAGAACTCATGTAAGAGAAGGCTGTGCAGTAGTTGCCTCTCAAGTTGTGTGACAGTGGGACAGGAGGTGATACCAAATCAATATTGAAAGATCTTATCTGTATTGATCACCTGTCCTGATTCTGTCCCTTTCCAGGTCGTGATATGGCAAGCACCACCTTGCCTGGCTACCCACCCCATGTTCCCCCAACTGGACAAGGCAGCTACCCAACATCAACTCTTGCAGGAATGGTTCCTGGTAAGTCAGCTGCCAACCCTCAGTAATGGTGCACACATGTCTGAATGGTTACCAGCATTGTGAGAGCTTTCACAGCTGCCTTGGCTATTGTGTGCTGACATGCAGAGCTATTCTTTTCATAAAGAAACCATCAGGTGCCTATAACCAATGTAGCTAACAACCCTTTTTGTAATGTATCTCTTTCCCCCTAGTAACTGATTCACTGCTGCTATGGGCAGCTAGCTAGCTATAACCTGTGGCAATTAATTGGTAATTAATTAACCCTAGTATTCATTAACTAATGTAATTATTTTCCAATGACCCATGCAGATTATTATGTACTGCTCATGGCTCAAGATACTCACTTATCCACTAACTAAGGGTGACAACTCACCTTTTGTCTAAAGCCATGGCATCATGCTGAAAATTATCAATGGTAATTTAATACCTGAAGTATTTGAAGACCTACTGTCTATACAGCCTAAACCTAAGAACTCAGAAATTATCAACAGCATTTCACAAGAAACTAACTATTCACTTTTAACAATCAACTACTTAACCACCTCCTGTTTGTAAAATAGTGCCTCCAATCCAAGAAACAATCAACTTAATCCTACATCCAAAGACAAACCCTTTCTTTGATACCCAATGCTTTGGAGAAATACCTTATCTCAGCATATGGATTCTCCCACTCTTTCAGAAGAGAGGACTATTTACTCTAGGACAATTGAAGAATTTATTACCTGAGGCTCTGTTACCCACTCTCTTCTGATGACCGTAGTCCCCAGTAGATAAATGAAGAGGCAGAATTTTCTTTTCTAGGACATGGTGGCTCAGAACTCAGAACTCATCTGCCACTGATTTCTGCTTTTTATGGCCCATGGTTGTGAGTTGTGATGATTAAGGGGCAGGTACAGAGCCCATTCTGCAACCTCTGCTTCTGAAGAGATGAGTCCAGAACCAAAACAGCAAACACTTGAGGACAGAAAGATCTTAAATTACTATCATATGATTTGCCAGGGCTTACAAGTGGAAAGCCTGACTTAACCCTCATCCAGATCTTGGAACAGCCAGCTAAATGAATGTTAACTTCAGTGAGGACAGTGAAAATATAACTATTAGGAAATGTTTTCAGATCAAAATCTTAACATCTTTAAGTGACAAATCATAGAATGGCTTGAGTTAAAAGGGTCCTTAAAGGTCACCTAGTCCCAAACACTCCGATGGGTGGACATCTTTACAGGCTGTGCAAAGCCCCATACTGCCTGACCTTGAACACTTTCAGGGATTGGGTATCCACAACTGCTCTGGGCAACCCATTCCAGTGGCAAATTTTAGGGTGTGTCCTACACTAAATTATTCAGGGATACAATTTATCTCCAGAATCAGACAAGCACTAAGACAATATAAATTCAATTAACACCCCCCACACAACTGCCTCCAGTAACAGTACGTAAATTCAGTTGGCAATATTTAGATCATTTATGGTCAAAACTTATAGGAGGTCACAGCATATAGAAGTCATTAATAATACCAAAATAGCTGGCTCTTTGAGTAGAAACTGTTCAGTGATTGCTATGTAAGTTTAATGTCCTCATGACAAGGATGACTTCTAAACTGGGACAAAAATTTTGTCAAATAAGACTAGTAATACCAGGGGTCACTTATCCAATAATAGTGTATTTCAGCTCCTTGATGTGGAGGCTGCATATAAGACAGTGGTGTCCCAAAAAACCCCAGAAATATTCCCCAAAAGAAAAGGAACAGAATTATACAGATATAAGTTAAGTTATACTTCAAAGTTAAAAAAACTATTCTGGTCAAATGGATATCTTCACATCAAATCTGATGTCAACATTCAGTCAGAGGGAGTTTTTCCAGTGGCCTGCTTGGGCATCCTGCAGTAGTTACTGCATCTTTCAACAGAACATCAGGTTCTGGCTGTTTCAGTCATACCCCACTGGTCAGACCCGGCCAGGAAGCCCTTTTCTTCCTGTTTTCTGGTGTGACTGAAGCCAACAAGATGGAGATAAAGAGGCTTCCTGGGAAGAAACGGAAGACTTTGCTTTAATGGATCACTCTGCAGATCTCTGCAGCCACTACTTTGTGTCAGGAGCCAAAGGGGAAATATGAGAAAGGGGATAGGAGTAGAGCAAGCATGTATTGGTACTTTCTCAAAAGATCTCCCAGCCTCCATGTTGCAGCTAAGAGACTTTCTAAGCCAGACTTAGTATCTTTCTATTTAATATTAAACCCTTAATAGGTTTTCGCACTACAAATGTAAAATATGTCTCCAGAACCCATATAAGCCTTTAACACGCATAGAAAGCTTTTGCAAGAAGTTTTGCAGCTAAACTACATATTTAGTGAAAACCGTATCCCTTATTTGTTCTGAACCTGCCACCTGCTAGGCTCACTTCATGCCTCATCATTTCTGTATTAGAGAACTAAACCAATAAGATTTAAATACAGATGCCGAGAAATAGTGTCAGTAGAGATTCCTCGAGCACAGACTGCACAGAATATAGGCCTCCTGAGATCAATCCTCCGTGCTGACTTGCAACCTCCTTGTTAGGAGTCCAGTTTGAGCAATCAGGTACAATGGTGCCAGTGGTTTGCTATGTGCCCTCAGGCCAAGAAAGTTCAGGGGTTAGTGCTTTAACTACACTGGAAAAAAGAAGCTGGTAAGATGACTACTCAGGAAGTATCTTTAAGAAATATATTAGCATGCAAACAAACCTATTGTTCAGATCTGAGAAAACATGGGAAAGAGGCTCTGTCTTCTCTAAACAAACCAGAGCAAACACACAACTGTTCAGAAACAGGTTTCTAACCCATTCAAAATTCTGATTCCTCAGTATTTGTTTTCATCTTGCATTGGTATGAGGAGTCAGAACCTTCTAACAGTTCAGTTTGCAAACATCAGGATGAAACATTTCCATAACATCAACATGTTCTAGATGTCAAGACATATTAAAATAATGAAAGAATTGAAAGGAAATTAAATGAAATGAGAAAGGCAAAATGAAACAAAACAAGAAAGTTGAAACATAATACTTTGTTTCAATTTGCAATAACTTCAGAACTTTTCTCTCCAAAACTCTATTGAAGCTGACAAGCTCAAGCAAAATATTTCCATTTCAATGAGGCAGTGTTTTCTAGTGGATAACTGTTTCTGAGAAGATTGTTTAACCAGTGCTAATCAAAGCTGCTATGTTCTACCATTGACAACCTTTCACTAGACTTCTACTCACATAGTCTAGAGAAAAGCTTGACTCCTGTAGCCCTACATTTGTGCAACGTGGCCAGCAAATGCAAATGTCTCTGAGGTTTATGCAGATGATGTGACAAGATACATATTTCTGCATTTGCCCTTCCTTTAAGTTCAGGTTTCAGGCTGTAAACATGGATCAAAGCCAGTGGTCCTGAGCACATACTTGGAAAAGCAGGAGTTAGTCACTCACAGAAAGATGAATCAGGTATTAGGCTACTATGCTTAACCTGTATATCTGAGAGACGTTTCCTACAAAGGTAACAGAATACCTTTGATCAATTCTTCCTCTTTCCCAGAAAGGACGTCGCATTTCTGCAAACTGTTATAGAGAAGTGAGCATCCACTGGAGGAACTGAAGTTTTACCCAGAGCAGTATGGAGCCTGCAGAGGGCTGGGATGGCAGCGGCAGGGAGTCGTTAAACAGAATCCAATGTTGATGAGGAAATTACACTTGTTTCATTAGTGATCGGGGAAGGCGATAGCTCAGTTCCTCTTGGTCACAGTTGAGCTCAAAAGCTCATTATCCTGCTGCATGCATGCTTTCACTCCTCGTCAATAAACACTGTTTCCAGTGGCTGCCCTCCCTCCTCCCCATGCTCCATAGCTGTGGCTCTTTCTCCTGTGCTTAACCCGTGCTTCAGCAACACTATAAACAGTTTAGGGTGTCAACGCAGCAGGGAGTGAGAGAAAAAGTCTTGAAATATCAGAAAAATTTCTCCCCATACAGTGAAGTTCTGTCATATGAAGCATTTCAAAAGCAGAAATTCTCATGAGTATAGTTTTTTTCTCTGTCTTTGGGAAGCAAACTCGTTCCAGTATATCCCACAGGTATGACAATTCAGTAGAGAAAAATTTGGACTGCGCATTGCATGTGCAATCATCTTTGCAGGTCTCACCTGTTCCTTCCCAGTTAGTGGTCAGATTTTCCATGAAGGATATTTCTAGATATGGAATTACGCTGAGTTATTATCATTAAAACAGTAGTTAGCAAGATCTCCCACACAAAAGTGAGGTTTCATGCTGAAACTAAAAGCTACTCTGACTAAAATACCTTTGGATGATGATTGGGTTTGATTCACACTCAGTTTTGCACTGACTACTTCAGTTATCACTCTGAGTACCTCTAAAAACCTTGCTGGAAAGATTCTCCTCAAGTTTAAAGCAGTACAAATCCCCTAACTTGAACAGACTTAATTTCCACCATCTGAGAATCCATGGTTTTGGCTTTAACACTCCAGTGAGAGGAGATTCACAGAGATTATGCCATAATTAATTGACATTCTTCAGCAATTGTATCGCAGCCATCCATCCCATCTTGCACTACCTTCCTTTCCTGTTCCATGGTATCTAGCAGGAACTGACAGGTGCTTTTCAAACACTTCTGTTGTAGCAATTCCACCTCTGCCTTCAGGCAGACCAGAAGCTTAATACCCACACTAGTCTTCCACTGCCTTTTAAGCACACAAGGCCTTTCAGATGGCATCAATTGTCCACAGTCTGTTGTTACTACTGTCAATTATGTAGTAACATAATTGAGCTTATGATCAGATCATGCCATGATTTTCCATAACAGAATGATGTATGTTTAAGTTTGGGGAGATTGGTTTTGAATGCAGCACCATACTCCTTCAGTTACCAAATACCCTGCACAACCTTCCAAGAAACAGGGAGACTCAGCTCCTTCTGCACAATAAAATGGAATGTTTTAGAAGACTCTGTACCATTCAGATTTTGATTCAGAGTCTTACTAGATCACAAAGCTTGGAAGTATTTTGGTTTGTGCCCATTTTCCTAATGTGAAAAGGGGAGCTCTAGCACAACTTGTCATTCAGATTCAGCACAGTACCTAAAGTGCTAATCATTAGAAAAATATTTTCCAGAGCCAAAATGCAGCAAGTTTTCTCTATAACTTGCTAACTAAGCACAAAAGAGAGGTTAATCATGTATGAATCACTTTTCTGACTAATATCATGATCCAGAGTAAGAAAGAAAGAAAGTGATTCATGTGTTTTCCATTTTGTTTTGTGTTTAAGCACAGCCAACTCAGAACATTTCCAAAAACGAATGATACTCTTCTTCACAAATATGCCATCACCATCAATACCCTAATAAAAAAACCTTAGCAATATCTATTGCCATCAACAGCACTGCTAGTTCCAAAGAGTTTCTTGTGAGCTTGTCCCATCAACCTTTCATGCCTGCTGTCTCAACACTACTGGAGAATCTTCAATGTTATTCATAAGAAAGCTGATAATTAAGTGCATAAAAGCAGCTTGAGAATTGGAAGACAGAAGGCAATGAAAAAAAAAAAGGAAACAAAGCCCCTATGCTTTAATAATTTATTTGTATTATTGAATTTGAACTGATTTCTTGATTGTGAAGAAGTCAATCTTGTGATGCTTAATGGTATGAGTAAGCAACTTTGCACTGAACAGGCACTGCAGTGACTTGAAGGGAAGAGTTCCAGCTAGACAAGGAAGCCACATACACCAGTTTTCCTGCTGGCAAACAGATTCAGCATGAACACTGGTCTGATGGGATAGCAGACGCAAATCTTTATTCCTAACTGTATTTCCCACCTCTCTTGGTTCCTTCCAGGGAGCGAGTTCTCAGGGAACCCCTACAGCCACCCTCAGTACACGACCTACAATGAGGCCTGGCGGTTCAGCAACCCGGCATTACTAAGTGAGTACCTCTTTCCCACAGCACACCCCCAGCCTCGCGCTCCTTCTGTTTGTCTCTTTGTTTTCTTTTCTTTGTTTTTTTTTTGTTTGTTTGTTTCTGAAGAGGGTTTTCAAGTATCTGGGCAGGTGAGATACTTTTGCCTCACTCTGCAGTCCGGTTTGAAATGGGTATATACCTCACGCATGTTTTGTATCCGTTCTGAACCCGACTTCTCTTTCGTGAGACAGTTCAGAACTCCAGCTCAGAACTCCAGTTCAGCTCTGACTTCTCCATGGGCTGCATCCACAATTTATTCCAGATTATATCAAAAGTTAAATTTAGGTTCTGCTACTCTTAGGCCATAATCAGCATACTTTCAAGGCCTGGTTAAAAATTCAGATAAGGTTTCACTCCTCTCCCAGGCTAAAACCAGAGACAATTCCTGGGAAATCTTTAAATCCCATAGAATTTCTTCCTACCGGACCAGCCGGACTAATGTCTATAGTGCTGCATCACAAGATTTGTAATGGCCACTAGAGTTCTCTTGCAGAGGTATAGATCCATCTCCAGTCACTGATATGCTCAGAAATAGGCAGGGTTTTTTTCAGAGGGGAAAAAACTCCTAAGAGACTTTAGCTTCTAATACAACATCTCATGGCAGGGCAATAGGAAGAGATTTATTATATGTAAAATAAATCGGTTGTGATTATTACCTATGTATTTACTGAGGTTTAACAACTGGATAATACATGCACATTTTATTCCAGTGCTGTTAAACTTCAGTAAATGTGACCTTAATAATCAATCACTATTTAACACACATTCGATAACCATCTAAAGAGCTTTCATGCCAAATGTGACCCAAATCCCAAGCAGTAAAAGACTGTAATTTTGTTTCATTTCTCCCCTCCTGGTTTTAAAGTGACCCATTACCATGTGTCAGGTACACTCAGAAGATCTGGCTCTGACACTTTGTGGCTGTGGATCAGGTGTGGCATATTTGTGCTGCAATGTTTGTTGTAGTTTAGCCCCAGGCATTAGCCAAGCCCCATGCAGCCACTTGTTCATTCCCCCATCAGGAGGATCAGGGAGATAATTGAAAGGATAAAAACTAGAAAACTCCTGGGCTGAGATAAAGACAGTTCAATAGGGAAAGAAAAAGCCACACACACAAGCAAAGCAAAACAAGGAATATATTCACTGCTTCCCATGGGCAGGCAGGTGTTCAGCCATCTCCAGGAGAGTAGAGCCCTATTATGCATAATGGTTATTTGGGAAGACAAACAGTGTCACTCCAAACATCTCCCCTTCATCCTTTTTCCCCCCTTCACATAGTGACCATGATGTTATCTGGTCTGGAACATCCCTTTGGCTAGTTCAGGTCAGCTGTCCCAGCTGTGTTTCCCCCCAACCTCCCATGCACCCCCAGACTCCTCACTGGAGTGGCAGCATGAGAAGCAAAATAGCCCTTCTTCAGCAATAACAAAAATAACTCTTTATTATCAACCCTGTGCTCAGCACAAATCCAAACCACAGCCCCTTACCAGCAACTGTGAAGAAAACTAACTCTTACCCTAGCCAAAACCAGCACAAATGCTCATGGGCTTGCTTATTAATTGTCAGAGGATGCAAAAGGATCTCCTTTCCATAGAGGGGTGTCCTATCCAGAGGCCACAGTAGCATCTATCAACTGAAGTGTGGCCCTCAGTTGGCTTCCAGTGATTGCCTTTCCCTAATCCCATTAGGAGCTCAGTCTCCAAGTGTTTTTGGTTCTTTTGCTTTTCTTTCTTTCTGCCTTTCTTTTTGTTTTCAGTTGTCCTCTATTTCTTTTCTTAGTTTTATCGTTTCTGTTTTTTGTTTTGGTTTTTTTTGTTTACTGTTTGTCCTTTCAACCAGTCCATTCTTCTCCTGTGTTAACTTTCAGGTTCCCCTTATTATTATAGTGCCACATCCCGGGGCTCCGCACCTCCCACTGCTGCCGCTGCCTATGACCGCCACTAGTTACCATGGAAACCACATGAAACTGCAGGGCGACAGCTTAGGCCTCCACATTGTACCTGTCTGATCACCTCCCTCCATCCCTGGGAAGGGTGAAGCGACCTTCTCCATTCCTCCCCACAGTCCAGTTCCTTCCTCTTCGCCACGAAGGCGCCGGACCAAGCGCTCACCACATGAGACTGAGACCCCCTCGCTCCCCTGCCCGCCGCCCCGACCGCTCCCCCCACGCCAGG
>VYXF01013115.1:80629-164571 GCA_013397295.1 Polioptila caerulea | reverse complement strand
CCTGCAGGAGCCCTCCAACACCCCTGCGTAATGCTCAGCCATGCAAAGTCCCCTCGGCTTCCAGGACTCCCGGGGGACTGGGAAGCAATGCAGCTGGCAACCATTGCCTTACAGGACCCCTTTCCGGGAGTGGTAAGGGCCAGGGAAACAGGGGAGAATGCCGCTCGTGAAACACTGTTCCCCAAAGATATCCTCTTCTGTGGTGGACTCTTGAGTGTGTGTAACCTGTGATGCTCACCCTGTTCCCCAGGACACAGGGAAGAGTCTGGCTAGAGCAGAGATGGCAGCACAGAGACCTGGCCCATCTGGCAATGAAGAAAGGACCAAGTAATGATCTGCACCCCATGAGGGGTTCTCTGTGCACCTCATCCCCACTTTCCAGCATGGATTCCCCCAGAGTTGGCTGCACCTCATGGGTGGTGACTTTGCAGGCCAGAGTTGGGAGGAACCTCACACATATACCCACAATTTCTGTGACACACAATCAGCTCAGACAGGAGGATGGAGCAACATTTACAAACAAACCGACGAAATGAAGAAATATATAAATAGATATATAAATATAACTGTGTTTTTATGCTTTGTCATGAAGGTCTGTAAAAAGGAACAAAAAAATCCCCAATTTTCTAAAAAACCCAAGCAAACAAAACCAACAAAAAAACCAAAATAATAATTAAAAAACCCTACAAAAATAAAACTCCAAGTCCCATCTCTCCCCACCACCTGAATGGCAGACAAGTTCCTCTGACGATTGATGCTCCTCTTTCACTCTAGGGTTTTGTTTCCTTTCTGTTTTGCACTACAATGGGATGATGGTATTGGAGAGGATTGGATGCCAGCTCCACCCGGTCGCCTCCTCCTCCCCCTTCTTTCCCAAATCTTGTCTCTGGGGAGCAGTGTGGACAAATCACATCTGACAAAGTTACCAAACACATCAGTCGACAAAAAAAAAGCACTCTGAGGCAACAAAAGTTTTCCATGTCACTGGTTGGCAAACAAAGAAAACAAGCCCAGCTGCGCTCTCAGTGCGCTGTGTGGTGGAAAGTGTGGGGCTTCATGTGGGCCCATCTGATTGCCCTCTGGACAGCTGAGACTGAGATGGACAAATTCAGGATTGGCTGGGATAATTGCTTGGTTTCCTAGTCCTTAGCCTTCAGTCCTTTTACCTTAAACTCTGTACCTGTGATGACTTCAGTTCACCCACATCCCAACTTTTGCAATTTTAGATATGCCCAACACCCATTCTCCAGATCTCCACTGCTGGTGACAACCACCTCATTATCTGTGCCCAACACCTAATTTCCTAACCATCATAGCCCTGCTATATGGGCTCCCCTTTGATTCCCCACCCATCTGCTCATACACCTACTAATTTATAGGCCCCCATTAAAATCCATGTGCTTGCATCCTACCAGCCAGACCCAATATGCAGCCCCATCTTTTCATCTTCAATCCTCTATTGTGCACCCTAATATTTACCCCTTATCCCAAATGCTCATCTGATGATTCTCTAGGGATTCTCTGCTCATTTTGGTTCCCAAGTGAGGGACAAACACTGTTCTGCAAAAGGCTAACTGTCAATAGAAATGCTTACTACTCCTGTACTGTCAGCAAACTCATAAACTGTTCCTTGCACTGATACTTCCTCAAAATTAGTCAAAGAAAACATGAAGGCAGCTATAGCCTGTCCCCACAAGGCACCAAGTCTGCCAAAGTAGATCCTTGTTGTTTTAGAGAGGTTTCAGATAAAACTCATGGGCTATCATCCATGGACAAAGACAGGATTGAGAATAAAACCCCCAAAGGGCATAAAAGTGAACAATGGAGCAATCTGTACAGCCAACATCATGTATAAAATCCAAAGTTCCAAGCCTCTGAGGAGATGTGGTAGTGGACTTGGTATTCTGTCTCCAAGTTTAACTTGTATGTATGAAATCCACCATCAGTAAACAGCTGTGTTGATCCCAAAGGCCCCTTTCACCTAACTTTTTCAGCCTTTGCATGTCTTTAGCTGATTATAGGTCTGTGTCTTCTTTAATGGGGTGCCCAAATGATAAGGGTATTTGGGAGGACATTTACATAGAAGATATAGAGCTAAAATCTGTTCCTGTACAGAATAAAATCAAAGAGGTTACTCTTGATCTATTAAAAGTGTCATTCTGCACATCTTACCTCTGAGTAACCCGCTGCAAATAGCGGAGCCGTTACACTCTCACCAAGACCAGAATTCGGCCTGTTGTCTGATCTTACTCTATGAGAACAAAATTCTGTTCAATTTCTAAAAATATGGTTTCACCACTCCTTCTGTTTTCCTTCACAGACACCAGATAACCACTGAACCCTGTTAGAACAGTCTCTCTTTTAGTCTCTCAGTACAACCTCTGCTCTACTTGTGCACCATCTAGATTCACTCAGCAGGTAGTCAGCGCAGAGGAAAGAAATCCCAGGACCAGCAGAGAAGCTCCTGAGGAAGCTAGAGAAAAGGAGACTGTCACACCTCCCACTTGGCCACCTGCAGCCCAGGGCCCAGGTCAAGAGAAGCCGGAAGCTCAGAAATGCTTATTTTTATAATGGTGTTTCATTAAACTTGAGGACATGAGCTAGAGTCTGAAAGCAGGATTTAGTTGTCTCACTCATGGCTGGCTTGATTTGACCCTTGGAGGGCCAAATCTATTGTTGGTTTAACTCCACTGGTAAAAGAGGATTTCCACCAGGCATTGGATTGGTCTGGAAAGTTCATAAGTACAGCATGTAGTTTGACCAGGAAAATTCATAGGAAAGCAGAATTACGCAAAGGACTGGGCAGTCTAATCCTCCTCCACCACCATCTGTAGACCCTCATGCGAATGTACTGAATTACATTTGCCAAAGAGTTTCTTGTGTTGGTTGTTTTGATTTACAGTCGGTGGATGCATTGTAAAGCAGTATTATAGCCCAAGTCGAGTAGCTGACATGGGGATTTATGTGGTGATATTATGCAGAAGAAAACCATCAATATTCATCTAGATTCCATTAGACTGGACTATGCAGGAAACGCAAAAATTCTACCAATTATTTAATATTATGTTATTTGCAAAAAACAATTGCTGCTTTGTAGGAAGATAATGTGTGTAATGTGAAGGCAATTCCTCTTGTATATAAGTTCATCTCCATCTTCATCATGGTAGTTATTAAAACAGCCTCGTCTCATCCTGTAGATAAGGAACACGCTGTGTGTACTGTGCAAGTCTCGTTGTGCTCACTGAAAACGAAACAATGTGTTCAATAAAGCACAGCACAAATCCAGAACCTGAGGGAACAGCCAAACCTTGAAAGCACCCTTTCCCCAACAGGCCAACGGCTGCTTTGCTATAGGTGGGGGGTTTTAACTATTTTCCTTTAAAAAATGTTACAGGAAAAAAATGAAAAAGGATTGGAGGAAGAAATCATTATG
The DNA here is from genome assembly GCA_013397295.1 of Polioptila caerulea. NCBI lineage: Eukaryota > Metazoa > Chordata > Aves > Passeriformes > Certhiidae > Polioptila > Polioptila caerulea. The sequence continues at coordinate 161,138 of VYXF01013115.1, read as the reverse complement.
CAAAATCCAGTGAAATCTATAACACAAACCCCTCCTCCATTCTGCTGTCTCTTACCTTTCTCACATTTCTTTCTCATATCCTCTCTTTCCATTCAATTTTTATCCCTCTCTTTTATTATTTCTCATTCTCAATGCACTTTTCTATCCAGGGAGGAAAGAGCATTACTGATAGGAGAGCAGGTATCTGGGACCTCAAACCCCCTAGTTCTCCTTGTAGCTCTAGAAAACCTTTGTCAAGTCCAATTTCCCCACACACCTCAACTCCAACCCTGTAAAATGGGAATAACATTTCTTGGTTTCTGGTTCACAGGGGGATTGCACAGCTGAATTAATTAGCACCGGCTCAGTGCTTTGAGATTCTGGATAGAAAATTCTATCAAAATGTTAAACATTATTGTGAATAATAATTAATGTTTCCATGACATTTCTCTCTTTTCCTTTTTCTCACAAATCATTCTTTGATTCTTTATTCTTCTTCCTTAGCTCTCCCTTCACTTCTTTCTCCTCAGGTCATTCTTAGTCCTGTTGCTACATTTTCTTCATCTAATGGACCAAGCAGAAATGTTGTGAGACTGGGTCTCCTCTGTCTCCACTCGATCATGGGGGAAGAGTCTCACAAAATCTCAAATGCTGTGCTTGGCTGGAAACAACAGGGACCATGGCATTCAAAACTGGGCAGTACCTTTGAGTCCTGCTCTCTGAAGCTCTCACATCCTTTTGGCCCAATGGGATGTGGGGAGGATTGCATGAGGTGGATGCAGTAAAGCTGACACTTGTGGCCTGTAAATCTCTTGGGGAGAGTTGGTGGCAATGAGCCCTGCTGTGGAAACAGGGAGAAGTTTGCATGCTTTCTGACCCATCAGTAGCGATGAATCAAACTCAGAGTAAGACTTTGGAATTAATCACAACATAAATGTGAGGATGTTAAACAAGAAAAGGAAAACAAAAAGCCCTGCACTTCTTTCTTCTCTTAAAATTATATATGCTTATTAACATTTTCCTAAAGGAATTTTTGTTTTGCTGAACTGTTGGAAAAGCTCCACCCTTTTGTCCCTAAGGAAAAGCACCCCTCTGGGAAAAGAAATAATCATAACCGAGCTGCCCCCTTGGGCACTGACAGACTGAGGGGTTCTGAGGGACCCACAAATACCACAGTGTGCTCCTTGGCCGAGCCCAGGATGGTGGCAGACTTGGAAAGCAGGAAGGAGGGACCAAACCGACAATTCCAGATCTGATAACAAATGTAACCGTGGAGCAGCTCTGCTGATGATCTCCAGGCTAAGCTAGACATGAGACCAGGGAGGGAGGGGGCCAGTGCCAGGTGCAGGGTCACATCCATTCTAGGCTTCTGCAGCCCCTCTTGGCTTTTCCTCATCACTTCAGTTCTGTTTGACTCTTTTCTTTTCTCTTTTTGTGCACATGAGAAATAAAAGCAAATTTTTTTTTCTATGTCATTTTTGTGGCTTCTGGCTTGTTTCTCTTTCCCTCTCCTTCTCTCTCTCTCTTCCCCCACTCCTCCAACACTTCACTCTCAGATAGATTCCCCTTGAGGCCTCTTGGATGTTACATTTGTTGCACCTGGCACCCTTTGGGCACCGTGTAAACAACATTATGATTGTTAACAACCAGCACGCTGCCTGATGGACGGCGCTGCACGTTTGCAACACCCTACAGCACAATCCAGCCTCTGAGCCCCCACCAGCCACCACACGCTCCCATGCATTCCCAGCAGGACTCCCTCTTCTATTGATCTCACTCAATTGATTCTCAATGATCCATAACACATCAGGCACCCCCAGGTAGTTCAGAAAATCAAAATGCTATTGGGCAGTCACAACATCAGAAGGATGTGGGGTAAAGCCAAGAATCTCCTTCCCCTTGAAGCTTTGTTTCCTCATAGCCCCAACTGGGAGACTCTTGTCTAGCTCAACTGGGGAGCAAAACCCAATGTAAAGTCATAAATAACCCATTCTCCAAGCTATTCATCATCCACCTAACAAAGAGCTGGGCATTATATTCAAGTATGCTATAAACATACCAAATACTGAGGTATTCAGCCAATTTGTCCTCAGTTAAGCATTAGTTCTCCAGGAAGTCCTGTGCAGTTTAAGGTCATAGAGGTGGACTAAAAGTGTAGCAAGAAGTCAGGCTAGACCAAAACAACTTTGCTCCTACAATTTTTAGTCATTATAAAATATTTTCACACCACCTCATGAAAAGCCAGTGGGCCCCATTTTCTGCCAGTGCATGTGTAACTTAAGGAAAGCCTGTGCCTAAGTGCTGCCATGAAATCAAACACACTTGCTCATCAGAGAGTCAAAGCATTTCCTTTTGTTTATTTTCTGTTTTTTCTTTGCAGTATTAATAGCATAGGCTGAAAATCTCCCAACAGGACATTTTCCATAAGTGAAAGTCAATTTGTTGAGATCCAAACAGACTGTAAAGGCAATTCAGTTTTCACAAAACTGCAGCAAAACTGTCTGGAAAGTCTCCTGAAGTTGGAGACCTCAAGTTGCCAGGGCTTGCTGCCTACGAGCCAGACAGGCCTGGGATGTGATGTAGAAATAGGCTTGCACTCAAAATTGGAATAAAACTGGATTCCCCAATTCTGACACTTTTTATGCATCAGAATTCTCTTTCTCTACCAAAGTTTAGGTGATAAGAATCAAACAGCAAATTGATAGATGAATCCTAGATATTAAATTGACTGTAATCAAAGGAAATTATAATGTACATTCACTGTCAGAGGTGAAACACAGGCTAAAAATCACCGTATAGATGTGTCAGACAAATATAAAATGGACTTTCAAAATTCATCCTGGTAAAATAATCTTACAAGAATTACTTATAAACTAGCATGATTATTTCATTTGTATTACAACATACAGCCCAAAGATCTTCACTCTGACATTCCTGTGTAAGTCTCCATAACTGGCAGTAGAATTACAGCAAAACTTTTGCGACTTTCAAGAATTTATATATCTTGCAAAAATAAATCCTTGCATGAAAGAGCTATTTCCACCATTCAAACTAATATTATATTCCTTTAATAATCCTGCATAATCATTGGGAGTTCTCAGTGTGAAAATGTTATGTGATAAAACTAAAGAGCACCACAGTCTGTCTCCTAATGAGGAAAATGATATTGTGAGGGTTTATACAACCCTAAGTAAAGAAATCCTCTTTATGATTACTCCGACAAGAAAAATAAAGAAAAGTTTGAACATTCTGAGATGATGGCAACCTTCTTTAAATGCACTCTTTAATGAGTGTAGGCAAGAAAAGATAATACACATCTCAAGGTATTCATTTAGGTAGCAGATGAATTTACTGGATGCACAATCAGTACTGAAAAACCAAGGACCTGGGGAGCGGTAAAAATGGAAGAACAGCAAACATAATACCAATGTTTTAAAGGAAAAAAATCATCCTGAAAACTATAATCTAGTAAATCTATACAATGATGTCTGAATACAAAGAAAAATGCTTTAAATTATTAAGGAAAGGGTCCACTCACTGAAAAAGTAGCAGTTAATGAAGACATGCCTAGTAAACAGTCCATATATAAATTTTTCTCTGCTTTGGAAAAAAGCTGGGAATATCCCAGAACAGTTAACTTACATGATTCAGGCACTGTCTGCAGTGAAGTAAAGAATGTTTGTATTGTCAGCACCTCATACTTCAAAATCATGATCCAAATACAGGCAAAATCCCAAGATACATTAGAAATAATGTCATTTGTATATAACAGCATTTTGTATATATGTATATTTATATACATGTATATAAAATAAATACAGAAGAACTTTTATTTGACTTCTAGTTTCAGTGTTCTCAAGACATCCACAGTTATGTTATTAATGGTGCCTCTTCCTCTGTAAGAGTCAGAAATTTCCTTCTAGTGAAAAGGAAGCATCTCAGTGCATCACAGGGACTTTGTGTCTTAGTGCTTTTGGAAGCAGCTCAAATGTCACAAGAGCTGGAAATGGCCCAGTAACTCCTGGCAAGGCTGACAGGGCTGGTCTGATAGCAAAGCTTACCAAAGGCTTGGGTTTTTTCCTGATTCTCTTGTGTGACATTTTGGTGGAAGATGCCATCCAAAGCCTATTTAATAATTTCACGTTCAAAATTGTACCTGGAAATTCATTCTGCAGTAGCAGCTTGGAAAGGACTGTTTTCCACTGGTTCTCATCCATGTAGCAGGAGAACCTCTCTTGTCAACCTTGGCTGCTTCTTGCAAGCCCTGTCTCCTGCCATGTCCTTCCTTCAAGATCCCTTTCCGTGCCTTGCCAGTTCTTCCCCGGACATGCTGACCCCTGCTGTTGCCCATGATGAGGAAAACATGGATTCTCTGTAAACTCCCTTCCTGCTTCCCTCCCAGGTATAACCCTGTACATGTTTCTTATACACACTGGGGAGAGCATCCAGCACCCCACATTCCATGCTCAGGTACTACTGGCTTCTCCACACTGCTCCCTTTCCCACACATATTCAGAGGACCTCCTCTGTCTTTATTGTTTCCATTGTTCTCCACAGTCTCCTTCAGAAAGGAGCAGCAGGTTTCAGAAAGCAGGCAACATTCATCTTACTACAGGCATCCTAACTTTCTGCTGCCAGAGCTTGTAAGCAAATGCTGACCCGCTGAAGCCACAACCATCTGTGGCTTCTGACCTTTGGGGAAAAAGCTGTAAGGGACTGCTCTGAGGGGGTTTGTTCGGTGTTGGGGTTTTTTTCAAACTGAAAGAAGATAGATTTAAATGAGATTTTAGGAAGTAATTCTTGACTGTGAGGATGGTGATACTTTAGAACAAGTTGCCCAGAGAAGTTGTGGGTGCCCCATCCCTGGAAGCGTTCAAGGCCAGGTTGAACCTGGCCTCGAGGGTGGCATCCTCGCCCATTCCAGGGGACTTGGACTGAGACAATATTTAATGTTCCTTCTAATCTGATATAATTTCAAACACATCCTGTTGAACATCCACGAAAGAAAGACAAACAAAACCCACACAGAAAACTCAGATGGACTGAACAGGCTGAAACTTCGCACAGGTAGAGACCCTCTCTGCACAGAAGAAAGAAGTACTTTTTTTTCTGTGTCAGCATCTGTGAGAATCCTGTTTGAACTGCAGAGCTGCATTTAGAACCTCCTTAATACACCAGCAGTGGTTAGTTATGCTGAGATAATTAGGCAGCTTCCACATATATACTTCACAGACTCATATATGCAAGTCAAATCATCATTACCAAGCAAATCAATCCAAAGCCCCCTATTTTCATGCTGCTTTCTCTAACATCAAGACCAGTAGTTTTTAGTGTACACTTTTAAAATCATTAGTTTATTTTTAAGGAAAATGCTTTTAATGTAACTGGGAAAGGTGAGCTTATGGACATAGATGCATTGACAGGAAGCTATTCTTCTACTGCTTGTTTTTTGTTCTTACTGTTTGCTAATTGAAAAAGATTGAAAAACATTTCTCTAGATATGCTTCAAATCTCAGAACATGACGTAAAATCCAGGAACCCAAATTTTAACCAGCAACATCTAGCTAACTGTTAGCTGTCTAACCCATCAGGAAATTTTATATATCCTATCCCCCCATCAAAACTGAGTAGAAATAGGATAATAGCTTGCTAATGCTGCCAGCAGAGCCAACCTTTTATCTCAAGCAGATATGGTCCACACTCAGAAAGTTCCAGACAGACTCTTCATAGAATAATTCTCCTTAAACTGTCATGAATTGCCTGTTTGAACTTGAAAAGTCCCAGAGGAAAAAAAAAGAACAGTAAAATAATTGAGCCAAAGCTACAAAGCTGGGTACCCAAAACTTAGTAAGTGCCAGAATACAGGAAGACTGGATGGAATTCTGCAGGCAGTGTGCCAGATGGAACAGGAGAGGAATTAAATCAACTTGTCATACTTTTGCTCTCTAACTTGGTAGAGTCTATTAGTAACAAGGTAATATTAGCACAAGAGGTTTGCACCATCATGAACAGAAACTCCTTGTACACTCACTACCATCCACCTTTGTCCAGCAACCCATTAATATCAGGCAAGTATAATATGCTAGTAGGTTAAATTTGCTAATAAACCAGGATGTGAGCATGTTATAGCTACTTAGTATTCAGTTTGCTCTTTTATAAATGATTTGGTAGAGAATCAGGCCCTCCTCTCCCTCTCTAGCTGACTCTGATCTGATTCTAATTCAATTTCTCTGCCTATTGTTTATTTCACCGCTCCCCTGTGAAGTGTCAAATGCTGATGTTCCGTCAGCCTAGAACTGTCGTTTATATTTGTCATTCAGTCCTTGTTAAAAAATAAAACAGGACTGCGCCTGCCTTGGAGCGCTCTGCCTGGGAATTCCCTGTGGTAAAATTAGTCCATTTAGATGGAAAGTTTTGTGTCACTCCCCTGTCTAAATTGGCAGATCTGGCTCTTTTGCAAAAACCAATAAACTGTGAACCTTGATGCATCTGTCAATCAAACTCATCTTTCGTGAGCAAAGCCAGATGACAACAAAAGCTGGGCAGGCTCCTCCGATTGGTTCTTCTCATTTAGGCATATCAGGAGGCACCTGTCACTCCTCTGGCTCAGCATCATGCTCAGAGGGACTCGGTTCCCGGAGAGATGAAGCCTTATTGGGGGCTGGGTCGGGGCTGGGATGGGAAAGGAGAAAGAGGGAGTTTACCCTTCTCACTTTCAGTTTGATCTGCAGCTTGGCTCCTTTCTCATAGCACTGGTGGCAGGCAAGCAACTGGCATCACCTTTTGTTCTGGAAATGCTTTTTCCACATCTTGAACAAGCTCTTTGATTTCTTAAACTGCTGGTTTTCTTGTGGCTAAAAGGATGTAGGAGGAGCAGTAAATGTGACATGCTATATCCCTGGGGCTCTGGGAACTAAGCCATAATACCACAGAGGAGAGACAGGGCATATTCCAATTCCCTTTCCAAAGCTGCTGTGCCACCATGCCTATCTGGGCACCCACTGTGGAGAAGCAGAGAAGGTATTTCTCCTGTCTGCTAGGAAAGAATGGGATTGCAAACTGTTTGCATATCAAAGAAGTATTTCATATAAAGGCATAAAAGAGGGAATAAAATGGCAGCAAGGATCAATAGCTCACACCACGGCACCTGAGAGGAACTGGCACTTAGAAGCTGGTGATACTCAAGGAACAATCCCCAGCGAGAGCAGAACTTCATAGGACATCTCAACTTGTCCAGTTTTCACTGGAAAATTCTGAACTCTGCTGTCTGCCCAAAAAAAGGAGGGGGGAAATGTTTATTACTTTTTTCTTTTGCTTTCCAAATACTGATTTTAAATTATTTTAAAGTGTTCTCATTTGCATACTTGCTTTTGGTTTCCATTGAACCAATCAAGAAACTTTTTCTTCCACAGAACTGTTGCTTGATGGTGGGTTTATATTGCCTCTTAGGCACCTCATCACAAACCTCATCTTAGGTACCTATATTTTCTCCTTCTACTTTGTTTTGCTCAGAACAGCTCTGTATGTCACTTACACTGTTTGCAGGTATCATTGTAATTACCTTGGCAGTGCAGTAGCCAAACGAGTAGTTCTCTCAAAATCAGAATATGGTACATGACTATTTCTCACAGTTACCTTACAAGTCTCATCAAAGTTCTGTGCTTTTACTCCAAGAAGGATATGTGATAAAAGATTGAAATCTCAGCCTCGATGAAACAGTTGTGACTTCTTTTGGCTCTACCATCCAGTGTCAATTACAGGCTCAAAAACAAAAGACAAAAAGCTTGAAATCAAATCAAGCTGCAAAAAAGCTCTTTATGACATTAAAGCTCATATCATTTGTCTTACTTACTGAGTGTTTGAGACTTGCCAAACTGGACATACAAAATGCAGATTTTCATGTGAGATGAATCTGGTAAAATATTGACCAGGTGATACTATTTAGCTTTCATATACACATTTACTGAGCTACACATATAAGGTCAAAACACAGTCTGTGTACATCAGTGTCTGAGGTCTTGAGCAGGCTGCTGAAAGACTGCTTTTAGCAGGCAGGTTACAGGGTACTGAGTGAGCACACAAAATAGCACAGCCAAAGGCTGCAGTCTTGGAAAGGAACATTACAAACTGTGACTATGAGCCAGATTAATATCACCTACAGATACTGAGACAGTGACTCTGTGCATTATGTACTGTCCACAGTAAGACATCATTCCTGTCCTGACCAGCCTACTTATCATGACACAAAACTGAAAGGGAAAGTGACTCATTCAGTGCTGCTCACCTCATCATTAACAGCAAAGGAGCAACACATAAATCTCACCAGCTCTGCCAGCACACTGGATCTTCCTGCCCTTTATGCAGGCATGGATAAAAGCAAAGGGAAGCATCATCAATTAGCCTAGCTATTTTTTTTAACAGATTCTTGAGAAAGTAAATGAAAGAAAAGACAATGAATCTTCAACACAGGTTTTCTACCTGCTGCATCATTTTCTGACAGGGGAATACATACATATAATACATAGAATATCTAATCAAATGAATTGGAAAACACTGTGACAAAATGAAAGAGAAACGTGATGATTTTGCATTGTGGAAATAAAGTTCTAACAGAGAGGCCACAGAAGCACACCAACAGGCCAAAAATGGCCATAAAGTTGTTAATTAATTTCAATGTTTTGGGAGACACTCGGCCACGATTCCCAAAAGCAGCTCTCTAAAATGTAACTCATACTCAAGGATCTAAACAAACACCACAGGTTTCCCAGGATCACCAACAGCCCAGCACTTTCCTGTTCACGAGCACCTTTTCTTGTTGCAGCTACATGCAGGAGTGGAATTCCTTACATGATTTCTTCCCATCCCAGGACTCTGCTTTGAAGGTTCACTGCCCAACAACTTTAGGAAACTGGCCAGTATTCTGAACTGCATAATCTTTTGTTATTTGGTTTCACCTTTGCCAAAATATTCCAGAGGCTCAGTCTCTGCAGTTGTGATCAGCTCTTCTAAAAGGTCCAAATGTGAGCTAGGTATGTAAATATGTACAGCTCAGTATTTTTACTACAAGACTTTGACAAGTGTTTGGACACTCAGTTGCACATTATACACCAAGTTTTAGCTTTTTTGAATTTTTCTGTTAAAGATCCCTGAAAATCTATCCATCATTTTCATTGCTATCTACTCAGACCTTAGTTTTAATAATTCATTTGTTTTTAACTTGCTCTTCTTTGAAAATTCTGGGGTTTTAGTTGATTAGGAAAAATCTCACTCTGTTCTTCTACTAACTAGATTGCATATTCACCATTCAACTTCCTTTTAGGTTTTAGTAAAAATCAGAACAAACTTGAATTATACCCTGTGCTCCAAGTATTTCATTGTGCTCCCCCTTCTGTCTCTATCAGCTGATCACTGTTGCTAGATTTAGATATTACTGTCTGCAGCAGAAATTCTCTTGCTGCCTTGTGTTTGCACAGCAGGTACAACAGTGGGCTCCTAGCCCCCTCCAGAAGTCTCAAAGAGCTCCCACAAAATAAACTTTGAACAGCAAAATATTTTTGGGCAAAAGGCCACAAAATACCATTGCTGTGAAATATCCAGGTGATGTTTAATATATCTTCTCCTTGGAGGTGACTTCTCTGAAATTACTGCCTTCCTGGAAAATCCTGGCCTGGGTCATAGTGCCAGAAGTGAAGTTTCCTCGAAAAGAGAGTAGAGAGAATGGAAACAAAACTAAAGGTATCTCAGAACAGTCTTTGATTCTGGAAAGTTGTCACAGTCTTTATCAATATCTCCAATATTGTCAAATGTGCCTTTCTAATTTTGTCTGAGTATGGGTTGCCTATTTTGACTCATTATTGTTTGTTTTTTCATGTGTTTTACATCTTCATTTGTATTTTGCTTGAATAATACAACAAAACTAAAAAAAAAGAAATAATATTTTTATTTGCTCTGAGATCTGTTTGCGTTCCCAAGCTGAGCCTGAGCACAGATATTGTCTGTTCCCTCAGAAGAGAGGGAGACATCAGAACATTTCAGACCCATGGTGAAGAGTCTGCAGGGAAAGGAAGATATTTCCAAGGTCATATTACAGGGCTGGGCCTCATCATTTTTGTGTTCCATTCTAAGGTGACTGGAAGGCTTTTGGAGTCTTTCCTTCTGAGTCATACATTGGCAAGGGTACCAGGGGGTTTTTGTCATCTCTGAAATACAAAGGTTTTAATTCAGGAAAATCATAACTTTGGTGTATCTCTTCCTTTGCACAGCCACTCAAAATGTAGAAAAGTTGAGCCTGGATTATTTGATTGCTTATGCACAGAACATGTTTTTTTTGTGCAATATGTATCTGTCTGTGTATGTTAACAGTGAACATCAGAGACCACGTTAAATGGCCAACCAAAATCCTCAGAAGGCAGCTGAAAGCTTAGACTAATGAGTTTGTTTTATGCTCCAGAATAGTTCTTAATTTGCCAAAACAGATACTCAATTTGAAATACCCCATGCTGCTACCAGGGGAGGCACATTCTAACAACAATCATACAAATGCAAGAACTTCCTTATGCTCCTTCTCTTCAGACACAAGTGTTGTGATTGCCCATCCTCTCACTTTGTTCCATTAACCCTATTTTTATTTACTATTTTAAGCATTGTAAATCTGTAAGGCACTGATCATCTGGTTTGCTTAGCAAAGACAGAAAACATTTTTCCTGACACTGTTTCTCCTTTGGCACCCAAAGCTAGTGGGCAGTCTGTCTAATGTGGCATGCTCCTAGACTGATCAACCTTGAAAAAAAAATGCAGGATTCTAGTTTTGGTTAGCAGGGCCAAAATAACAGCAACATATTGTTTCTGCCATCTATCCCCATTGTATTATATTTTCACCCAAAATGAGCTTTTGTCAACCTCTTATTTAAATGCTGAACAAGTCACCTAAGATACAGCCCAGACTGAAGAAGCCAAAAAGAAAAAAATGGTCATTAGAAGGAGGAAGAGAAAAAGTTTACAACCAAAAATACCAGCCATTCCTCCTCCATGGAGGACTTCATGTCCCTTGAATAAACACAGTGCTAAAGATCTCCTTCATGCTTCTCCCTGGGCTGCCGAAGTAGCATACTGCTACTCACAGAAGTTTCTGCTGCAAATTCAGGCATAACTCCAGTGTTTAAAAATACATGGTATTGATAGCAACCAACTTGTATATACAATCAATTCTGGTTCTCAGCTTGAACAATGAGATTTTGCTTTTTTTGTCCTTTCTGTACCTTTTCTCAATCCTGCAGGATGTTCATCTCTATGGTGGTTAACTCACTCAGACTCATTGGAGAGTCTGATGGATAGGAATCAAGCTCAGTTAACACTGCAATATTGGTATGACAAGTTACCTGTGCTGTGCTAAAGACAGAGGTTGACTCTACAAATGTCAGGGAGAACCTGTCAGTTCTGCTCCTGACTGAGTATCCGCTTGGCCATGAGGTTAGTCTCCTGAATTTCATTTTACTAGCCATAAACAGAGTTTCTTAAAGACAAATTGCTATGCAGACCACTGCCATCTCCTGCTTGAATCACAAGCACCCCAGAAGGCACTCAAGGATCTCTTATCTTCAAACAACCACAATAATTCTCCCTTACAAGTCATACATGAATAGAAACCTCTTGTTTCTGATTAGACCACCGACAACTTTCTGTAAACCTCCATTCCAGATTAGTCACTACATAAATGAGGCATAGCATTGTTATTACTTTCTCCACCAAGAATACAAGAATCTTTACATAGTTCTTCAGGGCTCCAGGCAGAAATCTTAGCTACACAATTCACTCAAAAATCCTTCCAAATTCAAATGCTTTTCATGTCTTCAGGAATTTTCTGTTCAAATTTATAACTGTGGCATTTTCTTACCTTTATCTCTGCTCCACGTAGTCTGTTGCTGTGCTGCTCAGGGCATTCTTTGACCTCTGCATCCCCTGGTGTCAGAAAGACTCTTAATTGGATTTCATTAAAATGGTTCCTGAACACTCCACAGAAGATAAGCCACAGGCTTCCTTAGCAGAACCAGACTCTGCAGTTCACAAGAACACAAGAAAAATATGGCAACTGATTAAATTGGAAAAACAAAGTAGCAAATTAAAAGCTGATTAAAATTTTCCCCACCAGTTTGTATTTTGACCAAATGAATTTGTAACCACAGAAAGTTACCAAGATTCCAGAAAAGACTGGACAGTTTTATAAACAGAAAAAAATCTGGAGTTATGAGCACTCAACAAGCATTCTGCAGATTATTTGAGCTCACAACAGATTGCAGGATATTCCTCTGTCTGCCCATTGCACAGTTCTAAATGTGCAAAGAAAAAAAGAACTTGTTGAAACTACTGCTAGAGATGGTCAACCAGGCAAAACAGGAGCCTGTCTTACAAATTCTATACTTCTAAATCCACAGAAATACCATTAAAAGGAATAAAATAGCCTGCAACTTTGGCTTGCATTTCTAATTGTAAGGCCTGCTGCAGGAGCTGCATATTGAATAATTTTAAGTAATTTGTCTTGCTGCTTTAGCTACTTATTGTATCCTGGTTAGTTCTAAATGTCACTCTCTTGGAGCTTATTTTGGTTCATTTTGTCTCCACTGTTTTATGCAGCGTTCAGTTTTGAATCATTACCTCTTCAGCAAGAGGAGTTTTTTCAAATTTGTTTCACAATTCAGAAAGATTGTATTTTTCCAGGTTTTATTCTCTCTTTTCAATTTTTGGGGGGTAATTTTTTAATAAAATTGTTTGTGTTCCTGCCTCAAAGATTCAGTGTTATAGGAGAAAATATGCTCCTTTACTCCTTTAATGTGTCCTATGTCATGTTCACCTCACTGGCTCAGAACAGCTTGATCATAACCATTTTTTCTCAGAAACTTGATTTGCCTTCTGTGTGCACCACTGTCAGTCAGCCCTCTGAAGTCGAAAGAGTAACATTCATGTAAACAGTGTGCAAGTGAAACTGGAATCAGGCACCGACTTTTAAGATAGCTGTTTTCAAGTTCATTGCCACAGCTACCCCAGAGGAGACTCCTATTGCACTGTGATCATCTTGTCTGCCCTCTGATACGAGATACCCCTAGGGCTGCTCTGAATTAATTCCTGCTGTGGGTCCAATAGCTGGAGTTGAAGTAGGAGAATTTGTTTCTGAGGAGCATTTGCTATCAACTACAAAGGTTCAAGTGCTGGAAAGTACAGTGAACCCTAACTGTAATATTTTGACAGCTGATTACCTGCACTGTTGGAAATATGCACATTTTTTCTAGTTGAATTTACCTGATATCAACTTATAGGTGCTGGAGCTTCTCAGATACCAAACTGTGATCAAACTATGTTGCAGAGTTCTTTGCTACCAAACTATATGTCCTTTGTTTGTGTTCATATTTATAAACTGTAATACTACTAATCTTACTTTTAAGGAGGAAAAAGAATCCCCTTATAAATAATTCAGACTTTATATCTGTGTGTGGCATCACTCTAAATAAAAGAGACAACTCCTATGTTCTTTCCTGTAGACTTGCTCTTAGCACAGTAACTTTAAATGTCTTTCTAAGTGGCAGAAAACTTGGGGGCTCTACAAAAGGACTGTCTCAAATCCCTTGCAATTTTACTATGATAGCTGCTGGCTTCCTACATTTCCTCACCCAACCTACTTTGTTTTAGCACCCTGGAAGTTCTGATGCTTGTGTGTTGTCCAGCAGGATGCAGGCTAGAGGCTCAACCCAACCCAGGGTAAAAATAACAATGTAAAGACAACCATAAACAAGCATTTTTTCTCCTCAAAGCTCAGTTGCATAGTTTTTACCAGATGAGAGTTATATTTGCATTTGCTTTTAGTATGACTGAACAAAATAAGAGAGAGAACATCTACCACACACTGTTGTGTTTTACCACCCCCAGTTTGGGGCTTGCCACTCAAATTCAGTTCTATCTCCAGGCTATTTGTGATATGGGCACTCATTTTGACAGCTGGATGGATGAAACCTTGGGTCCCAAGACAAAAATGATGACTGAATGCTGATAAACTGAGCCATAGTGCTCCAAAACCCAGACAGGCCCCACTAGGCTGCAGCTAAGGGCTCTGGGTGGCTGTTCCAGAAATGCTGAGCTCTGACTTAGTGCTGCTTGCAATGAGATGAGCAGGAAAGCTACTGGCAACTCTTCACTGATCTCAGCATTGAGTATTTTGATACATCTCACTTGCAGTGGAGAGAAGTCCATGGGAGGAGACCAAGGTGAAGATGAAGATCAAGAAGCTGGTCCTCTACCCATGCATACAGTCAACATTTCACAGACCTATCTCCCCCTGACCAAGTCTGTAGTACATCTCCTTAGGACACACAAAGATTCCTAGAAGATACATAATTTAAAAATCCATTTAATGTTTATGCAAATACTTTTGTTGAGCACTATTTTGTTGAACTTAACCATAAGGTTTCAACCTTATGACATATTGAATGTCTTTCTGTCTTAGGTTGGTTTTAACATTATCCATGCTGTAGCACAAGCATTTGCATGTGCATATATATCCACTCTTCTGCATTCAGAAGTTGTGAAGTCAAAAGCACTAAAATGATCCTCTACATTGCTCTGACTAGAAACTGAATCCATATGCCAGAGTAATGAAATTTTAATGACAATGTAATGATGATGTAATTTCAATTATATTGGGAAGCCCTGCATTGTCTCAATCTTGGACAACGTGAAACGATGCAACCTGGGGTCATCAGTGGCATGTATGGGACCAGGCACACCTTTCTTACCCATACAGAGAGAAAACTGGGAACCCAAATCACAGAATTTGTTTTGCAAGATGTGATTCCTTCTTGGATGTCCCTGACAATGACGGATACCAAGGCATCATGAGGTGCTAGACATCTCTCAGTACCTACTGAAACAGTATTTGGGCACCTATCAGGGTTTTTAGGGTTAACCAGATGTTCCCCTAACTTCCCACTCACTTTGGTATGAGGGAGAAATAGAGATGTAGGCATAACAGGTGGAGGCTTCTGGCTGAGCCCCAAAGACAACAGAACAGAATCACAACAGAACCACAGAATAACTATGAGCTTTTATGTTGGGGCTTTTTCTTCCTTTTTTTTTTTTCTTCCCAAGCCATGGTGCTATTTGTGGAAAAGCAGCATCACGACTTCCATTACAAGACACATGGCACTCCCTTCCTCTCCCCTTCTCCTCCCAATCCTTTTTGTGTATTATCCATTGCACTGAGTTGTAATGAAGAGTGCCGAAAAGGAATAGATTTTTTTCTTGTGTCTTCCATTTTATTTTTTAAGCAATCTCCTCCTCCACCTCTTCTTTCTTCTACTCCTCCTCTTCTTCATCCTCCCACCCACCCCCATCCTGTCCATCTCCCCTCATCCTACTCACACACCACTCCCCCCCTTTACCGGTATCCAACACTGTCAACCCAAACACATGATAAATTGCCCTGTCAACAGAATTCATTCAGGGACCAATTAATTCCACAGAAATGAACCAGGAGCCATCAGTTGCTGAAAAACTCCAAGTGCAGGGAGCGAGGAAGCTAGCTTTGTGTGTGTGTGTGAGAGAGAGAGAGAGGCTTGGGAAGTTAGTCTGACAGAAATTGGTCATTTAATGCTTAAGTGCACCGTAGACAGCCCTGTCATAGCAGCCGGCATGGCAAAAACTCCCCCAGTGCTTTATTTATTAATTATGTGGAGCAGCACGGGGGTCACTTCACTGTCTCAATACAGACTCATCAACTTTACTTCTTGTCACTGGAAAAGATCCCACAGCATGTGAGAGAGAGGGCCAGGCCTTTTTCTAGCTCTGTCTCCTGCCATCCTGCTACAATACAGGGTAGAAGCAAGTTTGGAAGAGGACCACTCGTGCCCTCAGCGAGAGTGGGCAGCAGCAGGTTGGGACACAAAAACAGTTCAGAAGTGGGAGGCAAACCATTATCCTGCTGCTGCCCAGCTCTAGAGCAGGGATGGTGGGAGCCTGGAGATTTCATTTGCAAAGCTTCCTCATTATCCTCCTTCAAACTCTCCTTAGCCATGATGCCTGCAAAAATCTGACAGCAGTTAGGCTGCTGATGTATTATGAGTACTGCCTATCCTGCTGATCAATAGTGTCTCATTGCTCCTTGCTGAATTCCCTCAGCTGTCCGTACTAGCCGTCGCTTCTTGGCTCTCTTTGTAAGCTCTCTGAAGGCAAGACCATCCTTCTCTCACACACAAGTACAGCACCAGGCAATGCCTGATCTCTGAGAAGTGCTCCTCAAATGGTAGCAGCAGAAATATTAATAACGACAACAATTCTACCCTTTCACAGAATTACAGATAATAAGTTTGAAATTGACCTTATGAGATCGATAAGACTATGCCTCTGCCAAGGCAGAACCAACCACCATTAAAGTGCAAAACCCTTTTGTCTGGCCTGTTTTTAAGAACAGTAGCAAAGGCTATAATATCTCCCAATACAGTCCACCTCAATGCTGCACCACCCTATTTTGCCCTTCACCCTGCTGTGGCTTCAGGATTTGAAGACATCAACTCCCTCAGAAAAAGTCACCAAGCCAGGCCCTGAAACATATCTCCACCTTTAAGTAAGAGACAGAAATATGTCTCTACCACATAGTATAGACTTACAGATGATGTATGGGCTATTCTTTACATTTTCTTGCCTGCTTATAAAACAATGGGATGCATTCTGGTTTAATCTAACAGAACATGTATTTTCCAGTTGGGTCAGTAGAACCAAATTTTCATCCTCCATTAGACAGCTTAAAAACAAAGAAATCCTAGGAGTGGTGATACTGCAGCAGCATTGCAGATTTTAGACCTCTCACTCACTAGCAGCTCTGTTCTTTCAAGCACTCCACCAAAGAAGAAACAACTTTTCCATCACACCTGATGTCCAGTGAAGAACAGCACTGTTGGTCCCTTCCAGCTGACCCTGAGATTAGCTCAGCTGGTTAGAGCAAGGTGCTAATAACACCAAGGTTGTGGCTTCAATCTCTATATGGGCCAGTCACTCAAGAGTTGGACTCAATGATCATTGTGGGCTCCTTCCAAGTCAGACTATTCTGCAATATTATTTCACCTGATGTCTGAGGAAACAGAGCTATACTTTGAAGTTTTGGATTCCTAGTCTGGATTTTCCTAACTTTCAGGAATATTTAAGAACAAGGCTTAAGTGCATTTCTTCTGCAGACATCTCTCCAAATAAATACCTGTCTCTTAATTCTTATCAGCACAACAGGGACATCACAGCAAAAGTCTGAGCTGGTGAACTACTGCAGTTGTATCTTGGCAAAAAGCTGTTGCCTTTACCTCTCCCAATCACACTATGGTTGAGTTTAAAGAGGCCAGAAATCCTATGACAATACACAGAGGGGAGAACACACCTAGCAGTTCAGATACACAGAGACCCTCCAGCATATCAGATGGCATATTAGATTTAGCTTAATACCACAAACTACAAAAACATACTCTCCTGATTTGGAGCTACAGTCAGATCTTTCTAAGGCTTGGAGGACAGCTTGGAGAGCTATACTGGACTGTTTCCTTGTACCCATCCCTATCCCAAAGGCAATCTTCCAAGATTACAATTCCACAACCACCTTACAGCATCACAGGCTAGTTGAAAAATTGGAATAGCTGTGTCAATTTCCTTAAAAGAGAGTTATTCTATATAAACCAGGGAGAGAGATCCATCCTGTCCTTGAAACAACAATATCTCTAAACAGCATATCTTGAACAGCAAAAGACAGGAGACAAACAACTGATCTAATGGCAATGTGTATCTATATATTTATTTACAGCTCCACTCTCTCAGTAATAACGCAGTAACAGGTAAACATTAGTATGTGGTGGAAGGTGCAGGCTGATCAGGAAACTCATTTGACAAAGGACTAGTTAAGTCACACAGGATCCTTACAAATCCCTTCCATGACCAGCCATGGTAATGGTTCTCAATCAGGCTTGAAGAGTGCTTTTTAGCATCTATTTCTTACTAATAACCAATATTTTATAGAGGAATTTAGATTAAAAAATGTTTTCCTTAATTCTACATAAAAAAAGGGAGAGTCGTATTTCATCTAACGAGTAATTTATATGGGCTAAGATGATTTTAGCTGATCTGCAGGATGTACAGCATGCAGTAATCTTTACCACTGACTCTTGGGTGGCAGCCTGTGGGGCAAGTATTAGCATGCATGCAGAAATAGTAACCATTCCCTTCCTTTTTATAATCATTACAATACAGTATTAGTAAAAAAAGCACAGTCATTTTCCAGTGGGAGGAAACCAAACTCAATGACCTCAGGGATCGCTGCTAGTTCTGTTCATTTCTTCTCTGTGCTTCATCTGAAATGTGATGGGGAAAACAATGAATTTAAAAAGTGAAACTTGAATATGCTATTGTCTTTTGTTGGCCTTTAAAAACCTCATATTTCAGATGTTCAGAAAAGGAATCATATTACAAACTAATTCTCTCAAGTTGCAGATAATATTCAGAAAGGAGCACCTGACTAACAATTTTCAGAGGATTATAGCTTCTTTGTATTAGGAATCATGAATTCCTTGAAACCACAAGTAGCGCTGATGTCACTCAGATATTGTAGTGATATTATAAATAACAAAAAACAGAAAAATAAATATTTTTAAATAATCCCACTTGGTACCACAAATAAATTACCCTTTCACAGAGCAGGCATGACAGAAGAAATCAGATAGGAAATAGTCTCAATAGTGGAAGACCTGATAGCAGTCAGGTCAGAAAATTTATCTTTTTCTTGGATAGACTTTCTTACAGAGATTCTGATTGCTTTCATTGTCTAGAAAGACAGGTAATAAAGATTTCATTCCATGTATGAAAATGTATTTTGGACTTCCATTTGCTTACTCCAAGAGACATCCCCATTATAGGAGCACCCTGTATTTTGCTCTTTCAAGTTTTTTTGATACTTTGGCCTCCAGGAACTCTCTCTGCTGGTCAAAAAATTCAGTTAGTGTGTCCCTGCAGCTTTGCTATGGATATCCTTCTGCATAGTCACTTCCTCTTCAAAGCATGCATTTGTCCTTCAAGTACCTTCTGGTAGTATGTGGCAACTTACCTGCCTAAGCTAAAACACAACAGGTCATTAGTTCCTAGTGTGAAAATGTCAAACCACTTCATTGTCTGTTGGGGAATTACACTGTGATGCAGCTGATAATGATTTACGAGGAGGAGTCTGGGGGTTTCAGAGGGTATGGACCATCATCACCCACACTTGCACATCAAGGACACAGACTTTGTAGTATAACTAATACTGACAATCAGGGAAAAGAATCCTGTGATTCTAGGAGATCAATATGGACTATCATGAGCACTACTATTGCTGATACCTTTTCTTGTAAGAGCAGCCTGACTCTGTAGGCTGTTAACTCAGTCAAGAGCAGAGGATGAAGAGTGGTATTTGGCTGATGAGCGTTCTAATAATGGGGCTTGCTATCTGCAAGTGTTCAGCAAGTCAGAACGGCCTGAAAAGTCCCAAAGCAAAAAATAACAGGAATTACTGTTTCCATCTTCCTTTTAACCCTTTCACCTTTCAGTTACATGGCTAGTAAAGCTACATTCAAAAGTGAAAGTTACTTTTTAAGGTAATAATTTTTCTCCTGCTGCTGACATTTTAAAGAAAATATGCAATATTTTCTTTAAAATATGCAAAATATTACAAAGACATCACAGTCTATAATGCCAGAGTCATCCCAGCCTTGCAGAGGGCTTAATACACAGAAAGTGATATGAAGACTGTACATAGTCCCTCCTTATAAGACAGCTGCACTTGCCCATGACACAAAAACAGCTCTTCTAATACGAGGAGTTCTGGACTCACTCCCCAGAAGAACTTGTTGTTGGTAGGTTAAAGGATGGCAGAGAGGTCTTAACCCATCTCATCCTTCTCAGGCCATTTTTTCCAATTTAAACTGCTATGTGCTGCTGCTCTCAGAGTGTGAGGGTCAATGTTGAGGCCTGATTACTTCAACAAAGTGCAGCATCACAGCCCAAAAGATCACACAGTGCCCTTGTCCTCCTGGAAATCTCAAGGTTTTGTTATCTTATATTTTTTAGGCTGAACTGAATGTTCTTCTCACTGATACAGCTGGGAAAACTCAACACCATCCAGGTGCATTAGCCAGTAGTTGTTCTTAAGCACACGCATTTCCACATGCACAACTCACTGGAGAAGGCAGGATCAGGACTGCGAGGCTGAGCTGAATTAGATGTAAAGTACCTACTGAAGCCTGCAAGGACAGGGCCCACACATTTGAGACATATATGTTAGAACATGGTGTAACAAGAGGAGAGAACTCTACCATAAAGGTGGGAGGAGCTGCTGTCATTGTGTGAGCAGAGGAACCTTGGTTTGGCCCTGGAGCTTACAATGAGTGCTTGTTTTCCAGCAGGTAAAGCCAAGCTGCCTTCACTTTCTGCATGATGAGAATTTTCAAAGAGCATCTGAATAATTCAGGGAGGCTTTGATCTGAGTGCAGATGGACACAGGCATAAACTGTTTCCAGAGCCAGCTGGGAAGCAGTATGCCTGGCACTTCTCACCTCCTGCCACTTCTCCTTGACACCCGATCCCAGGCCAGCAGCTCTCCCAGCTCCCATTGTACTGGCAGCTCAGTGACATGTTTGGTGTCAGTGGAGATCCCACAGCCTCTCTCTGTGCCACCCCTTTACCACTTGAGCAGCATGGTGGGGAATGAGACTGCATGCTGCTCCTCAGCTCTCTCAAGGATGGATGAAATTGTCCTTGGGGAGAAAAGGTCAGTATGTCCACCTCACTGCTTGGCTGAAATTGCCTGTGATCTGGAGGCAAAGGTCTCTGCAAAGGATGCTTGGGGTGTATTTTTGGGACAGTCTAAATAGGGGTGGACCTTTTGTGTGCAGCCATGAGAGAAGGTGATGAAAGGAGCTTTTACCAAGTCTCTGTGGTCTCCCTGTTACTCCCTTCCTTTTCCAGGTAATTCTGCATCTTAGTCAGGCTTAATTCAACATGTCAGGGTTCACCCTGACCTGAAAAAGATCATCTGTGATATACATCAATCTGATCAGGAAAAGAATCTACTCCTTTACTGTTAAAAAGAATATGCCTTTCATAGTGTATTTACAGTTTCTGGTGTAATAGTGACTTGATGTAGCAGTGACTTGATTTTGTTCAAGTACATGGAAAACATACACTGAAAATTATTTTATTCTCATTGACTTTAACAGAACAATTCTGGATTTACACCTGTAAGTCCATGAGAAAATAGAGAATCATAGAGTGTGAGGTGATACATTCAGCAAGATAGAATTTTTATTTGGTTTTGTTTGGGTTTTTTTACAGTCACTTTCCTATGATCACTCTTTAAACATGCTTTTTATCTCTTCTCTCTCTCTCTCCGACTAAACTATTAAACTTTATATGAGCTGTGGAAGTTTTTCTAATTTCACTCCATCTCTCTATACTGCTTTGTGGGGCTGGACCTCCACTGTGCTAATGAGTCAATCTGCAATTCTGCCTTTCACTGAACTGTTTGTGTGTTCTGACACAAAAGGATAGGGACTAACAGAAAAAAGCAAAAGTTAATATAACTAGAGGGTCCCTATACTGTCCTTATTTCATATAAAAGCATTGCTCTGTCACATTAACAAGACACGATATAATTCTTTCCACTCACAGTAACTGCCTTTCTAGCAGCTTTCTAAGGACATGTTTGAATGCATCCCACCACCGTGGTTTCACAGTTCTGCACAGGCACTGCTCACTTTGGCTCCAGTCTAACACAGGACTTCCCAGGAACTCAGAACCTTGCCCGTTTTACAGCTGGGGACCTGAGGCATAGGAATTAATTACTGTGTGCATGGTCACACTGCAACTCATAGCTCAGCAGAGAATCGAAGTAATGTCATTTAGATGCCACTTAATGTCACTTATTATTTGATTCGCTAGACTGTTCTTCCCACAGCTGATCACTTTTGTATGTAAATCAGCCACTTGGGCTGGAGGAAAGGCACTGTAAACTTAGATATCGAGAGAGGTAAAGACGCTGATAAAAAAATGTAAACAGAGAACTATCTGGCAGGGTTTACAAAGGGGAAGATTATGCTGTGATTAGTAGAATATGCAGAAGTATGGACACTTTCTTTCATAATGCTGATGGCTCTGCTCCTTAGAATTTTTTAACACCTTTCAGCCAAGCAGTGATGTGTATCTGAGTCCAGAAACGTGGGTCTGTGTCCCAAGATGAAGTGAATGTCCTTCAGAATGAGGAATATATTTTGTTGTGTGTTATTGCTTATGCAGTGTGCTCTGGTCCTTGCTTTTTCAGGAATACCAGAAGTAATAACTTGGTGGACAGGCTGGATACCACCAGTCCTGCAGTTCCCAAGGCTGCTTTCTGCTTGTGGATTTACCTGATATGGAATTACAAGTTTCATAGCACAAGGGCAAGAATTAGCATCTGTACCCTGAGAAAAGAGGAAAGGTTATTAGTGGGACTTAAGGGATGAAATAAAAGAAAATAAACACTCCTGTAGTGCAAAGATGCAGGCAAGCAATATTATCTGGATGTGTTGTCCCAATCAAGCCCATAAGTCTATTCAAAGGAGTACTTTGTACATACACAGTGTTTGCAAACTCGGGCCATGATTAAACAGCTACGACATGTAGCAGCCTATGAAGGAAGGCAGCGGGTGCTAAAATGCTTAGCTGTTTTTCTTTTGAGAAATCAAGTGTGCTTCAGAGATAACAGGCCATGAAGATTAAGCTGCTACCGCACCAAAGGAGGAAAGCAGATGGAGCCACCAGCACTGCCACAGATGAGTACACAGAGATGTTTAAAGGCTGGAGATTTTATCAGCCCCTGCTCAAGGAGGACTGCAGGTTTCAGCTGTGGAAGCTGAAGAGAGGCAAAGAGGAAAAGAAGGGGAGGAACATGAAGTAGAAGGATTTCATTAATTAAAAGAGATTAATTAGCACCATAAAAGCAGGCACCATGGATTACAGCAACTGTCAGCAAAGAGCTGTGACAGCTGCAGCAGAGCTGGCCGGCCACTCCCATCCCCAGCCCCCGGCCATGTCCACAGCCCAAGCCTTAGGGCAGCAAAGCCAGGCAGCTCCGGTGTCAGAGCGCTCCCAAAGTGAGGGGTGACTTGGAGGATGGATCTCAACCGGACAGTGGAATGAGCTGGGGCTGGTTTTTTGTACATTCCATGTCACCTTGAGCAAATCACTGATCTTGCTATGCTCCAGTTCCTGAAATAGGGAGATAATTCTTCTGAACTGCCAATTTAAATTGTAAGACCTTTGGGGCAGAGAGTAGAGCACTCCTATTATATTTATAAAGGATCAGTAAGCATTAAAGAAGTGCTGCAGTAAAGAGCTAGTTAGCTGGTAACCAGAGTCCAGATGCACAAAGCTAAAGTTAGAAAAAACATTCATGCACTCCTCCCTCACCCCTCATATCAATAAAGTATTTAACAATTTAGCTATGCCAAAGGTGTTTTTAACTAAGATCCTGGAAGCAAATATTACCAGTTTATTTTCTGATAAATGTTTGTACTTCTATTAAAAACATTTTCACTCTAACATTTTCTTCTGTTTGTAAAACATCAGAATACAGAAAGGCTATAAAATTAATATCGTCCTAATTTTGCCAGAGTGAGACATTTACATTGTTATTAAAATTGCTTCAATCTTGTTTATACAAACTTCTAAGCAAACTATTATGGATCATAGAAACTATTATGGATTCTCAAGAAACTCTCTACTTACAACTATCATTACAACTACCTCCAGAGTGGTCTGCTGGAGTGGCTGTGTTCCACACAGTTGTGTGTGGAACTGTGGTGTTCCACAGCACCACAAGTAATACATATGGTTTACATGTGAAGCATTTTACTCTTTGCTATTCAGCATCTATTAGTCCTGTAAAATGATATTCATTTAGAAGCCAAATAAAGTGTCTTAATTCAGCTCTGTAAATGCACAGCACTGGAGGATTTGACCTTCACTAAAGGTTCCATTTGTTCCTCAAAACCACAGCATGTTCTTCTGTGTACGTCAGAAACAGGCTAGAAATCTTGCAGAGTGAGGGAGGGCTCTGGAGAGGCTCCTGCTCCCAGCTTTCTAACTCTCAAAGGCACAGAAGAACATTGATTAGCTTCCCATGTGCCTCAGTTTCTCTCCACATAAACTGAAGATAGTACTTAATACAGCTTTACAATATGCTGTAGGGCAAATATATTTGTCTCTACCTGTGGAGCAGGCAGAGGCTTGGGAGGACAAAGCAACAGAAACAATTGGTATCTCCTAGTACAGAAACACACAGAGTTCCTCTTCAAAAACCTAAACATCCTGGGCAGACTTTAAGAATCTTTAAAGACAGAAAACTATACTCCAATAATAAGCTTTTTTTTTTTTTCCTGTGCTCTCAGATGTCATTGCAAGTCACAGACATTGTCTGGACTCCAGCTTGGGGGAAAGAGAACGTGAAAATTGCAGATCCATTGCTGTTCACTCTACCATTTGGATTGTAACTTGCGAGGGACCCGTTCTTGGCTCCAAGTACAGGGGCAAGAACAACAATAGGAAGCTGTAGATTTACTATGTGACACTGGGTGAATCACTTCCTTTCCCCTTGTCTCAGTTTCCCCATTAGCCAGCAGAAGGTGCGAGGTAAAAGACATACCTCCTGGAACCACTGGAAGGACATAGTTCACCCTCATCCCAAGCACACAGTGTCTGCAAAAAAGATGCATTATAAGCTCATTCTGACCTGAACTTTCTGCTATCCGGGAGAGCTCCCAGCTCCTTTAGGATGCTGAAGCCAGCCGTCCTGGAAAGCTCTCTACCTGCCTGCTGTGCACATAGCAGCCATCTCAGCACAGAGTGTCAGACTCTGGGCTGCTCCAGTCTATTTTATCACAATTTACTTGGTAACAGGTTACAAATGTGGCATCTGATGAAAATAATGAGCCTTGATGTCACTTAGTGCACGAGTCTCTGTGTGTGTGTGCAGGGAATAGCAAACAACAGCCAGCCTGGCCTCCTCACAGGTGCCAGCACAATTGGTCCCACAGCAGCATCCTCTTTCTGTGCCTGCCTCAGCAAACCTCACCCACCAGCCACATTCAGGCACCATCAAAAACTCACTGCAGCATCAAGGTCGAGCCCAAGGCAACCCAGAGCAGGACTACTCTCTACTGTGACAGCTCAACGTCCTTTGGAAACTCACCCAGTAGCCAGGTCTCAAGGACACTAGTTATGCCTTCAGGTGCATCTGTGTCCCACTTCCAGAGGCACAGGTCAGTCTGGAGCAGAAACCAGCCCACTGAGAGGAAATGATCCCTCTTTTCACCTTAGCATTCTTAGTACAATGGAAACATTTTCCATGAAGAAAAATCCCACTAAAAATCTACAGGAAGGTTTTTTAGCTCTTAAGTGACTAAGTACCCCTGGTCTTAGGGGCTGGTCAAACCAGGCAAAGACTTGCTAGGTGGCTCCTACCCAAGTCCCTTTGCTCTTCTGAGCCTTGTTTTTTCTGTTGCTGAACGGAGACAAAAGTGCTCCTTATACTCCATGGGGTGGCCTTGAGGGTAAATCTGATAAAGAACAATGTGGGGTTATGGACAAAGATAAATGTCCTTGCAGCTGGGAAGGGTACAAGCAGCTGTGATACAGAGCAGAAAGAGACACATCAGAGAAGATGGAATAACCATAGAAAAGATTGTGAAACAAATGCTAAAGCAGATATAGCAATGGAGAGTAAAAGAGTTAAAAAGGTAAAGGCTGTGGAACAGAGCCATGATACACCTTTTCATTCATACTCTGAGGTTTTGCCTTTCTCTTTTCATTTAAGTTGGGATTTCCCAGAGATGTTTCAAAGTTTCTACCCAAAACAACCCAAACCAAACAAAAAAAGAAAAACAACAAAAACACAACAACCAAACAACACATGCCTTTAGATGGAGAAGTAGGACTTTGCACTTTTGGATGCTTTAGCTAGGTCCAGACTGATGCCTGACTGACATTGTGACTGGAACAGGCCAGGTTTAAATGCTTGAAAATCCCCTAGAGGAGTCACCTGATCAGAGGAAAGGAGCCTTATAGCCCCTAACATTTACTATAACCACTATTAGAGTTTCATTTCACTGTATAAAAATATACCATGACTACATACAGACTTAGTCCTTTGGAAATAGGAGACAGTATAGAAAAATCTCGTCTGACTCTTTTTCTGTATTCAAATACCAATATAAAAGTTGCCCAAGATGCAGAAGAATCTTGCAACACCAGTGCTGGACTTACAGGCAAGAGGTGAGGGTTGTAGTTCTCATTTTGCTCCCCTCTGTGGTACAAAATTCAAATACTTGATTTCCTGTGTGTGAGGATACAGTCTTCCCAAATTCCAATCAGTTGGATTACAAAGACAAATTATCTGCTTGCCTTTTTTTTTTAAACAAGAGACAAATCCTGTCATGACAGGGGCTCTGATCTCACGAGAGCCTTTCATTGCTATTGTAATATAAACACTAACCCCACTCCTCTCATTAAAATCTCATCTTCTTCCCCAGAGCTTCAACACTGCTCGTAGTCAGGTCACTGAACATAGCCCATGTGTAAAGGGAAATGGCAGCAGGACAAGAGAGGGTGGATGAGGACATGCTGAATACTTATGTTTGTTGAGCTGGTCACAGTGACACCTAGCTTTTTTTCCCTGAGTTGACAGCATAAAGCATACAAGAAATGTAAATCAGAGCCTTGGGTGTGCATAATCTTGCACTGAGTCTATCACAGAAGTATCTGAACAGAGAAAAAACAATGTGTAAAAGGGGTTTTTTTAGTCTTTAGTTTTTTAAGTTTTTAGTAGGAAAAAAAGCTTAACAAAAACCAGTGGTTTAGAAGATAGAACACAAATTCAGATGAAAAATACACCTCTCTGTTTTAATTTATTGTGAATAGCTATTGAAACAAAATATCAGCTGAAGTAGTGAGTTCTTACTCTCTTAATGCAAACTGTACAATACATGTCTTGCTTAGGAGGTCAAAGTAGATTACTTCAGGATTCCTTCTGTGTGCAAATCTATTTTTTCTGTTACCTACTTGTCCACTGCTGTCAGTTCCTCACATTATCCTTATCATCTTTCCTGCTCTTGATCAGCATGCCAAACTTTGTCACACCTACAAGTTCCTCTTACATGTGTTTATTACTTTTTCAGATAACTAACAAATATATTGACCAATTCTAGCATTGTTACAGAATGCCTGTTTTGCCTAAATACTTCTTTCAGCAATATGAGAATTCTCACCACACCCCTCTCCAGTCTGCTTCTTAATGGATTCTCATATTTGGAGAATTTTTGTTCCACTGTCACTTCACTGTGAGTCTCCAGAATGTGTCAGCCAAGGCATTTTCTGTAAATTTCTGTCCAGGGTAATTTGAGAGTGCCCCATCTGTAAGGAAGTCTGAGCATTCTCTATTTGCAGATGTAAAAGTATGCCACAAGAGACCTACATCCAGATGCACAGAGTATTTAAATGTCTAATTCTCACTGAACTCTTATCCCTTGTGGATAAGATCTCAAATGACTGTGGGGAGAGCACTCTACTTAAAAATCTTATGTCTTAGGCAAAGTGCTTTAGAAGTACAAAAATAGACTCCTAGCTCCAGAGAGCCTCCATGCTCACCTGCACACTGCATTGTAGAGTCAGGAGACAGACACACTAAAGCCAACATGTGAAGTAGTCACCGTCCTGCTTCCTCAGCTCTAGTTGTGAAACCCACAGCCATGAACCACTGGGAGCAGCTCTGCAGATCAGGTGGATCAGCTACTGGGGACCTGGAAAGTCCTGGTCAGTCTGGTGGTCTGTATGAGCAACTGGAGCAGGGCTGCAGCCTCAGCAGCCAGTGAGACAGCAGCTGGGGAGACTGGCATGCACAGACAGCTGCTGGGCAGACTGGCATGCACAGACAGCTGCTGGGCAGACTGGCATGCACAGACAGCAGCTGGGCAGACTGGCATGCACAGACAGCTGCTGGGGAGACTGGCATGCACAGACAGCTGCTGGGCAGACTGGCATGCACAGACAGCTGCTGGGCAGGCTGTGACCTGGGCCCTGCAGCCGGACAAGCACCTCCTACTCGTGTGGGAGCCATCGCCGCCAGCAACAGAGGGCAAAACTGCACCGTCTTTGAGATCCCTTCCAGCCCAAACCATTCTATGATACTCCTCAAAACACCTGCCTAGCCAAGGCCAGCTCAACTCTGCCCGGAGAACTCTGTCTTTACACACTAGAGCCCCTAACCCCTGGGGCCTGCTGACTGCGACAGATAGAAAAGCTCTCCGCAGCAGTGTCTGCTGGAATGTTTTTTAATTATCTCTGGAAAGTATGGACTGTGTATCATCATTAACTGGACTAAACACTGACGGTCAGTGAGTCAGGTACCAGTAAACGGTGCAATTAACAGCCAGAGGAGAGAAGTGTATTCAATCTGAAAGCTTTCTTTCTCAATCCATCTCCACTCATCACCCAAAGTGCTGAGTAGCGGACTTTTACTTTCAATTACATTAATCAGGTTAATTCCAAGTTAAAGTCAACATTTTAATCAAGAGGCAGGGAAGTAGAGGGCTGAGGGGAAGAAAGGAAGGAAAAGAAGGGCAAGAGAAAGGAGGAGAAAAGGAAAGATGCGGGGAAAGAAAGCAGGACATTAAAGTGACAGGCACCACTGAAAAAATAAAATTAAATAAATAAGGAATAAGCTTTTATGTTGGACCTCTAAACTAAAGGGGTTAGCATTTATATCCTGTGTAACTTTGTTATACTGGGCTGGTACAGGGGAAAACTGGAATATATCAGAGCATCTTTAGGAATACTGTATTTTATGGAAAGAATTGTCCATAGAAATATCTCTTCAAAAGACTCTGTAAGGACCTTAGTCACAGACCCATCACACCCATGACTTCTGTTTGCCCAGGAATAACTGTCCTGTATGCCCTTTAAGTAAAGCCTAAAAACATTGCATGCCTAGAAAACCTGCCAAGTGCTCCATCACACGGAACAGAAGTTCCACCTGTACCCACAGCTGAATCAATCACTTTTGCACTACTGGAGGATCCAGTACTGCACAGATCAGGTACTAATGACTACAGAAATATGGCATTAAGTCTTTCAAAGAAGCCTGCTCTGATGAGTCCATTGTATGTCCCTGCCAGAGATTTTTTTAACTAAGTGAATAGGATGCCCAGATTCCAGTGGATTTCAAAAGGACCTGGGAGCCTAATTTCATTGAGCTCCTTTACTGGCCTCATTTTAGAGGTGATCCAGATTTGCAAACAAAACCACATAAAGGATGCAGAAATGTTCATCTGGGCTGAAGGTCCTCAGTTTTGCCAGGTGAAACATGATGTGTGTGGTGTAAGAAGCATAGATTTAAGAGTTTTGGTTTTGGCCCATCACACCCTTTCTTTCACAGCTGCATTAGTTTAGAGAGAAAGTTCAAGGTGCAGCTCCTGTTCTACACAGCCCTACTGAACCCTGCGTCCTGAGGAGCAGTCTCACTGGCTGTGTGTTTCATGAACAGTGAACCTGCAAGTGCTTAGACTGAATCACTCATTTTGGGCCTGAGCAAAGTCTGTTAATCCGTGACTCACAGCACAATGCCAGTATCTTCTCTTGGAGTCTTGAAAAAAATCAGAGGGAGGTTCAGTACATAGGGAAACAAAAGCTGGAGGAAGACAAACTTTCTGTTTGGAAGAAAGCATATGATAGAACAGATGGACTACCAGGAACACTTATTCACCTCCTGACTCTAGTACAAATCTCACCCATGACCTTGGGTGAATCATTTCTCCAGACACAATTTAACCATGCAATGGAGACAGCAGTGCCGCTGCTATTACCATTGCAAAGCACTTTGACAAAAAAGCTGTTATTTAGCATTATTATTGTTATTATATTTCATTATTAATGGCAATTTTTAATTAAAATCCTCTCAGGACCATGTCACACCTTTGAGCCAGCTACATTGTATCTTTGGCATTTCTAAAAAAAATCAGAATAATCATACATTTGGAATTCAGTGCAATGGGATTGAGGAGCACACATGGGAAAGATATACATAAAGTGAGGAAAAGCCCACAATGTGAAGATGCTGGTATGTGTTACCTACTAAAATTCAAGCTTAGGGGTCTTTGAAACAGCAAGCAGGCATTGTGGTTCTGTTCCCATTCTTGTGAGGTTTGATAGCATAATAAGAACCACGTTCCCCACCTGAGCAGAATGGCACCTGCTTTTGGAAGGGAGCAAGAGACAATAAAAATGTTCCCAAAAGCCATCAGCAGCAGAGCTGCAGGACTTTCTCCCCAGCAGGAACTCAGTTCCAGCACTTCTGAATTTACATTTTAAAAAGTTACTTGCTGATTCACTTGAATAAGGAAACAAATCATGCAAAAATAGAAAGACTGGAGAAAATAAGAGCAAGCAGTTAATTAGTGGGTGTGATCAAGAATGGCCTGCTGTGCTCAGTCTTCCTCCAGCCTTCCCCACTCCCACTGCAGCAGTAGAGGCCCCTGTGCTGCCTGCTCCCCTCCCCTCAGCTCACCAGTTCAGCTCTGCAGCACAGCTGGAGCTGAAACATCCCCCTATGACACCCTAACCAGCACCCCTGAACACCAGTCTCCCTAGAAACATCTCATTCTTTTTCCCTCCCTCTTCAAACTATCAGAGTCAAGAAAGCACAACAGGGTTCAGCAGTGACAGGAAAACACCTCTTTCCCTAGGAGTAGGAAGAAAGGTAAGAATGTGATGATTTAGCAGATTAATTTGGGATCCCAGCAGATTGTGTACTGATAAGGAAAGAGGCTGCCAGGTTTCTGAAAACAGCAAATACCCTTTGCCTGGAGGCAACCTCCTGAATCTGAGAATCAATGCTAAAGTCAGCCAGGGCCACCAGAAGGGTGAATTTTGTCACATGAGAGCTGTAGCTCTGGGCACATGATTCTGCTCCTGACTACACTACTGAACTGTTTGTAACCACAGCTCGGTCACTCCGCCACACCTGTGACACTTCTTAGGCTGCACACCTCTCATGGGGCAACTCTGCAAAGAAGGATTTAAACCCTGATAAATAGATGGCTGGCAGAACCACACCTGAAGATGCAACAATAATAGCAAAAAGTGGAGTTATAGCCATAATTTGTTTCATTTGGATTGACTAGGGAAGTTCAGAGCTCAGTGAAGCTTTTCTGTTGTGGTTGCAAAACTGGTATGTCATCCTGGTGTTTCTACATCATTAAAATCTCTGCATGTACATATGGCTTTACCACATGCCTGCAGATAGCCCAGTTCTTGACAGACTGATTCTATAGATTACTGAAATGCTACTAAGAATAGGGCACCTTCATAAATAAAAAAATAGCCCATATCCTGAGTGCTGAGGAACTCCCATATCCACCTCCATCTGGCAGGGCAATCCGTCACAGTCTAAATTGCAGGTAAGGAAATCAAAACACAGATCAGGAAAGAGTGATTTTCATAAAAAGGCTCAACTCTTATGATCTCTTCTTTCTATTCAGCAGTCCTATCCCTTGGGATCCTCAAAACAAGCTTAGGCTGCTGTGTTCACTAACCTAATTCACTGCCAACTGTGTTCAATTTCACATTCCACACCATGGCCTTCCTGGGGCTCAAATGTTCATCTTTTGCCTTGCACATACACCTGGCGACTTACACACCTATCTTACTATGTGCTTTGAAATTGGATCCACATTGCCATGATGCCTGCTGATTCCCCTCATCCTGAGGCTTTGGGAAGTGATGTGGAGTGGAAAGCAAAATTAGTGGCCCTGAACCCATTGGCAGAGCTCCTATTTCAATGTAGTCCAAGGAAAAACTAAATCATAGCTCTCAGGGATGGAAAATATCTGGGAGGTCACATTTTCTCTGAACACACATTGCACCTGCTGAAGGCTTAAGGGTCCTCAAAACCCTGCTCTCCTCAGCGGTGTGGTAAATTCTAGGGAGAAAAAAGGTGTCTCCTGTTCCGTTCCCTTTTCTTTGCCCAGAGGCTCTTGCTGAAGGATGAGATATTGATTCTTTCCCCTCCAGCCTCTCCAGCAGTACAAGGCCTTGGCCGGATGGAGTCAGACTCAATCATAATTGCATTTGCATAATACATTTTACCTTTCTCTCCTCTGCTGTAGTTTTTTGAACTTGCCAAGTTGCAAGTTGACCCTGCGAGCCAAGGTGTGATTAACTGAGAAATTCACAGCAGCGCCACTTTAATCAAAGGGGACAGAGGTTACAACAGCTCAATATTAGCGATAACCAGCCTTTGATCCACAGAGCTAGGCCAAGCCTGGCAGGCAAGCTGTGAGGAAATGCACCGTCAGGGCTTTTGTGGGGAAATAATACCTTATTAACCCCTTCATTTAACCTGCTGTGGGTGAGCAGAGAGAATCACCAGAAAAAACACTCTTCCAGAGTCTTAATTACAGCCCACAAAGCTGCTGCTTCTTAAAACTATACCTAAAGGTGTTAAATTCCAGAAAGGAACCACCTCCACCTCACAAGACCCACAGACTGATTTGATGACAGCTTCTAAATGCTCCTGCTTCTACTCTAGACTGACCACCAAGGAGACCCAGCAACAGGCTGACAGAGACATGGCCCAGACTATCAAATTTTAGCAATTCCCTACAGGTCCATGCACATGGACAGTGTTTCCAAGTCCACTCCCCACTGCTGCAAAGCTCTGGCCAAGTCACTCAACCCTCCCTTTCCCTCACTTCTGCTCTTTTGCCTGAGAAAATGACATTTCTTAACATGGAGTTCCAGTAGGATCTAACATAATGTAGCTAATCAAATCAAAACTTAATGTGGACTTAACAAATAATTTAAGATCACTGTCATAATTGGGTTGCGCCAAAGATAATACAAAGTCTAAACAATGGGAGAAGTACAATTTGGTAAGAAATGTGTTAAATTCAATATGAAGTCCTGAAACAGAAAGCAGACTCAGAATCCCAGGGGAGAAGAAAGTCACAGTTTTGGTAACTATTGAGAAATTGAAAATTCTCATTTTCTAAAAAACTTCCAACTTTGAAATTTGTTTAGTATGGGACTGGAAATAATCCACCCAAAAAGAAATCTGTAATAGCATACATTTCCTGGCAAAACCAAATCTGGATCAATCCAAATGTTTTATTTCAATAAAATAATTTTTTTAAAATTCTCATTTAAAATCCCTATGAATATTACAGAATCAAACATTTTTGGGGAAAACATCAATTCAAAGTGAAAAACATCTATTGCTTTTGAAGGAGTGAAATGGAAGGTGGCAATTCTATCAACAGGCTTCTGTCAAAAACTTTTGTGAAACAAAATATCAGTGGAACTGACATTTCCGAGATAAGTTTCTCTTTTCAGTAAAAGAGTCTTCTCTGGTGGGAAACACTCTTTTAAAACCAATCCATTCCCTTAATCATCTTTTTTTGAGAGGACGCAGGAAAAGGAAGTGCCATCTTCCTGAAGGCTTTTTATTTACCCACTCTTCCCATCTTCCTTCAAATGAAGACCTGGCCAGAGAACCAGGAAGAAGTCTCACCTCTGCTGCACAGACTAAAAGGACACAAAGTTTTCCAATCAAGACTTTGGCCCAACATTCTTTGAGTGAGGGAAGAGCCGTCCTTAATTTGGGCCAGCAGGGGTGAAAAAATTAGCTCGTATACTCCCAAAACAATGCATTGTGGAGTCCAAGTACTCTGCCCCTGAAAATCAGACTTTCCAGTAGTCACATTACAATTTTGGGTGATGACTTAAAAAAAAATTACTTAGGCCCATTTTTGAAGGACTGTCTTTAGACGCCTCCAGGAGTCCTCATTTTTGAAAAGCCAAGGATGTGACAACCACCCATCTTTCCCAGACTGGTATTAATGACTACAGATGGCTGTGGGCAATTGTTGTTTTTAGCAGGTGACTAAAGCTCAGCAGACCCTCTGCAAAGGCACATCATAGCTGGAGGAAATCAACTCTCACCCTGTGGATCACAGTTCTACAGGTCTCAGCTCCTCTCATACCGCTTTCTCCTCATCACTTCTTGAAGGACCATCCTCTGCTACTCCCACCACATCTATTTACCTTCTTTCTCTTCAACACATTGGTTTTGTGTCTTATTCATTCTGCATGAAATGTTTCTAGAATATGAAAGGAAGCAACAGGAAAGCTCATCCTGACAGAAGGAAAGGCACTTCAGCAAAGGCACAATATATACCAAAAGCCTGCATTGCAGTTTCTAACCTCTCCCCTGTACCTCAGTAAAACAAACATCAGTTACCTGTAACATCAACCAACCCTCTGACCCAGAAAGTGCAGGATACATCCCACTGGTAGAGGATGACAGCTGATATCACACCAAGCCCACTCAGCACATTGACCTCTGCTTGCCTGTCTGCTAGCAGGAGGCTTCGGCCGCTTGCCTCCCCCATCCTTCTCTACCCCCCTGCACATCCAGTCGTTAATTGATCCCTGATCATCTCACAAATATATTTTCCTCTCTCCCCAGGGCAGGTCCACCCGCTCTTCCCTGTTCTCTGCCATTAACATGGGTCTCACATCACCATGCACAGCGGCACACGCACAGCTCCAAACACCTCAGGGCAGGCACATCATTTCCAATTGTGAGCAAATGCTGTTGGTTTTCATTAATCTGAAGACACTATATTTGCCAATTTCTCCAACTTTTCTTGCTCACTCTCTCTTTCTGCTCCAAGGCAGGTGAGTGCATCAATTTTCTTCTCATCTGTGGCAGTTAAATTAAATGGAATCGGCCTGATTGCTGAAAATCAAAGAGAAGGCTGATAAAGCAATTAAATCCCTCTAATTCCTCCCCTCGAAAAGGTGCAGCTTGGCTCAGAAGCTAATTAACTTCATAATGAAAATCCTTCTTCACCTTTTTAGGCTTTCTTTCATTCTTGTTTTTGGTAGAGGTTGTAGGTTGCCTATAGAAGAGGGATGTTATAGTGATAAGCATGGCTCCCTCGAACATGGCAGACAACCAGGTGGATACATCATATGAGAGTCTTTCCAAGGGCCTAACGTGAGCCAGTTCTGCTATGTAGGACCAGCATGTGCTGTGGTGTTTGCTCTGCAGTTGTACAAAAGATCCCAGGATAACCTGTTTGTCACTAGCTTTCAGGTTTACCCTGTGCCCAGCCCATGAAAACTATCTAAACCTAACCCCCTTGTAACAGCTCCAGCTACAGCAATTGCATGTTTCCTCTCTGTAAGTCATTCAATTTATCATATGACAAAACAGCAGCTTCACATTAGACAATTAATCCTAATTGTTACAGTCATAAAAGATAGGTAGGCACAGATCTTTAGAACTCTGCACTCCATCTTCCTTACTCCACCTCTACTAAGCATTTGGATGTTTGCTCCTTCCCACTTTCATTTCATTGGGAGTTGGAAGGCTCTCTCAGATTTTAACAGATGTCTTTCAATTCTCTTACAAGTAAGAGAATGCTCAGCCTGTGCTCTGTTTTTCTCTGATCATGCTCCTCCCAGTACCAAAGTACCCCACATTATTCTGCATCCAGTCACAATCCAGAGTGTGAGTGGGATCACTCTCCTCGTGCTCCAGGACAATCCACCCTAGTTGTGGAGCTCATACAAGTGATGTATTTCAGTTTTCATCTGCCAGGACCTATACAAAGGAACACTGTTGCAGCAGTACTGTGGTATGCTGTGTCTCTAGGCAAAGCCTGGTCCTTCACCAAACCTTAGTCCCTTTAATTTGTCAGCCTGGGAGTCAGTAACTCCAGTGAAGATTTAAGGGGACAAATCCCTTTCAGTATCATGCCACTTTAACTATATAGAAAATATTACAAACATATTGTAATACAAATATACAAGGAGAAGACAACTGGTGTTCATGACACATCTCTGTACACCCTGGCATCTAACTTTCTACGAGGCAAACCTGTATGAATGTTTCTACTTTCCAGCAGTATTCCTGCTATTAGAAAGCTGTGCTTCAGGTTAAATTTACATCCTCTTTTTTTATAAAATCAGCTTCAGTTTTCCAGGTTAAGTTACTGTGCACTAACTCTTGCTAACTTTTGCCAAACACACAATTAATGTATTCTGTATACTACCATTCACCAAAATTTTGCCAAATATGAAAGGAAGTATATTCTACTAATATTAATGGCAATATTATATCACCCCGGGAAAGGTTAATTTTGCTATAACTTTTCTCTTTTGTTCAGACCTGAAGAGGGAATTTTGCTTCCTAAAAATAATTAACTGACCTGTCACCTGTCCCTGATGAAACTTGCCATGGGGTTTTTAATTACCACAAATGTTCTGATCAATGCTGCTGTACCACATGCAGGAAGCAGTTCTCTTAAAATAATGTAGAATGCCCAGCAAAGCCTTGAGACCATCTTTTGTCTATACCAAAAAGTCTCCTTTGCATCATATTTGGGGGCATCTGATTTATAGGACAGAAAGATGCTTTAGAGCACAGAGTTTAGACTAATATTAGTTTTCACTTAGGCTACTATTTGCCAGGACCTCACAACATTGTATAAAGAAATATTTTGCCCACCCCCGGCTAACTCCTCAGCACTCTCCTCTCTACCCTCTGGAGGAAGCATTTCTGAATGGACTCAGGTTAAATCCCAGTAGAACTTCCAACCCACCCTGCCTGGTTTGCAAGGTATAACCAGGTCACATCCCAAGGGGGTGTGGCCTCAAGCTGTTGGCATCCCTGTGTTATCCTCGCTTTGACAAGTGGTTTATTTTTGCTGCAGCAGTAAATCTAACACCATTGTTTACTCCTCTGTCTACGCACTCGTCAGCAGGAATGCGCACAGCTCCACAAGCCCCAAGCCCCTGGCTAACAAATGGCTGTGCCCTCCATTAGCACTCCCTCCCCTCCATGGAAATCCGTGTTTGCAGGCATTAGAAGATATTCAGGGGGAGCCTCTGACCCTGTGCCCAACATCTGGGGACAGAAACTTGGGTTCACAAAGCCCAACTCATTAAGGAGTGCAGCATCCGCTGTCGTCCAGTCAGGGGAGCAAACCTTTTCACTTGGATCCATGCTAGACCCCATGTTTTACTGACAGCCAGGATATTGCTTTTAATGTCACAGAGATCCTCTTTTACCCAAGGGAAATCCATCACATGCTTAAGGACATATTGCACGTTTGGTTATCAGCAATGCTAATATTGCTAAAGAGTGAATACTTTGTGATTGCCAGTACCACTTTACTCCAGGGTTCTCAAAATACATGAGCAATGTCAGCCCTATGGCATCCCTGTAAGGTCACCCACTATGAGTTACCCTCCCTGCAAATGAAGGAGGCATAAACACACAGTAATTTGTCAAGGCCACACAGGAAATCAGTGCCAAAGTAAGGATTCAGGTGTCTTGATTCTAAGCATTTGTGCTAATGAGAAGATAAAACAGTTACATGTTTGTTCCACCACAAGTTGAACAGATATGGAAGACAGAGGAACCTTAAGTAGTTATTCTGTAATGAGGGTGCTGAAAAGGGAGAATAACAGACCCATCTATATGCATGTGTCCATCTCTAATGCACAGTTTTACTTGTTCTATATAGGTGATTTTGCAACCATTTTCCCTAGAAAATCTACCACTGACTTTGACAGTAGAGGACTAGATCTTCTGTTTACCATTGGAAAAAAACATATGGTGTGCTTTGGAAAGAGCTGCATGCCACCAAATATATACCAAATGTTTATTTTCATCTCCTTGTAATTTTTTCCTTCCTTATTAACAAGACACCCTTTAGGTTCATCTAAAGCTCCAGGGTTCCTTTTTGGGCTACTCTGCTCCAAGCAGGACATAAGAAACAGACACTGTCAATCACCTGCCTGTGAACTGCAGGAACGTGTCACACCAAGGGGAAATGTGTGACATAATGAGACCTTTGCACACCCCTCAGTACTGGTAAGCAGGAGGCTTATGAAAGCATGCTCACTGGAATACATGTACACATCTGAGAGGCATAAATACACACCAACACTGGCTGCATAAAGACAGACACAGGCAGAAGCATCCTTAAAACGCAACACATCAAACACACAGAAACAAGACATGAACGCACAGATGGGTACACACAGGTAAACAGCAACACACAAACTCGACTTTCATGAACACAGACTCTCTCACAGCCTGGGAGACACACAGAAATGAAAAGTGCCTGCATTCACACATACACAACCAGAGCCATATCCAGATACTGCCCCTCACACAGACTAAAGAAGTCACAATACAGCACAGGAGGAAATACACAGCCACTTGCACTATTTAGCAATAAAGGTCTTTTTCATCCTTCCTTTCACCCCTGTAGGGAGCAGTACATGGGATGTAGGACCCAGGCTATGCTGAAGGCAGAAGAGTGACATCATTCAGCTTGGGCACCCTTAGCCAGGGCACAGAGCACTGAGGGTATCATAGCCTAGGTAAGGCATTAGGGAACATGCCCAGGATGAGTGAGCAGGAGAAGGTTTGTATTTCAATAAACCAGGGGCTGTAACAATCTCTGAACTGAACAGCTTAAAGCCTTGTTAAAAGCAATGGTGCAGCATTCCAACCGGAGGGGCCGTGTTGTCATACAAATGAGATGAGTTTATTTTCTGAGCCGTACCATTTGTTCTGACAGGCAGGGCGGCTGTAAAAGCTGGCGAGGGCACAGCAGGGGGCCCGGCTCTGTGCACAGCGAGAGACCGAGGAGAGGAGAGGCAGAGCTGCACCAGAGTTTGGACCCAGACCAAGTCCCTGCCTCTACCTTCTGTAAGCAACAGCCTTGCAAAGAGACTAAGAGATGAACCAGCCGGCTGTAATACCGTGGAACAAATGTATTCTAATGAGAGGTGCCTGGCAGCCCCAAGGGCACTCTACACGCGCCCATCTCCTCCTGCCCTCACCACCTCCTGCCTGGCTGCTCCACGCTGCCCAGACCTGGCTTCCAACAGCCAAAGATGCTGCACAGAGCACTGGGACACACAGTGGGGCACACGCTCAAGTGCTCTCCTGTGTTGCTCCAGGCCAAGGTGCTATGAAATGTTTACCAAGGTATCACCTGTGTCTCCCTGCTGAGGAGTGCAGCATCCGTCTCCTGTCATCTCCTGTTCACTGGGAATCTGCCTGTGTCATCTGGGCTGTTGGTGATCCTGTGGTGGGTTTCCTGCATCTGTTGTCTGTCTCTCCATGAAGGGGTCAGAAGGCCCCTTCCACTTCAGGCAAAGAAAAGGCTTTGCAACACTGAACAGTGACTTTATTCCTGTTTCTCTCCTAGAGAAAATAAACTGCATAAAGCAATGTGACTAGTTTGAAATCTGATAATGAGCCAAAAGTCAGGTGTCTCTTACTACAATACTAGATAATAGATTCCTTACTCTGGGAGTTCATCAACCAGGCAGCCATGGGGCTGGTACAGGATATACCACAGAAGCTGCCAACAAAGACCTGGAAAACACAGGCACAAGGATTCCAGAGCAGTTTCTATAGCCCAGAAATCAACAGCAGGCACAGAGATCACAGTTTTACTTGCAGGATGCCATTTGTACTGAAACTATCAGCATTAACCCCTTGATAAATACCAGGGATGTTTTATCTCTTCTCCCCTGACCAGCTTGCCAAGTTTCTATAGCAAAGCTTCTCCTTATAATGGCAAAAGGATGCCATTGTCTTTTGGTTGCTGAGGCACCATGACAACAAAACTGTGGCCACTTTCTCCTAGTCACCAGTAACACATACAGGGAAAAACAGGGAAGCCAGCCATTATGGTTTGGGGGGGTTTTGTCAGCAAACAGCAACAGTTTGCTGGTTTAGAGCAAAGAATATGTTCCTCCAGGTCTGGAAAAAAACAGTGCCCACCAGTCTTATTGATACAGATCTTAGTCTATCCTCTATCACTGTTAGAAAAGTGTTTACTCTTTTGTCATTTGTACAGGTCAAAAACTACATTCAGCTTCCAGCTCTTTATTTCTTGCACTTCCCCAGTTAGGCTGCAGAAATTGGGCACTTCTGTTCACTAGCATTAGCAGCCAATGATAAGAGCAAAATATTTCCTATCCTGTCACCAGTTCCACGAGGTGTTAGCCACCCACAGTAAGAAGCAGGCAATAGGAGATCAGGGATGATATTTCCCCTTTAGCATATATTTTCTCTGAACTCTTTTAAATGGGTCAGGAGCCTCTCAAGGATACAATTTTTAAGTTCTGCCTGCACAAAATGATCCAAATATTTTCTAGGTATGTATTATGAGAGCAAAGAGACTGCACTAAACTCAGCACTGTGAGAATAACCTGACTGTTGAAAGTAGCATGGTAGGGATGACACCCTGGAGAATCACCATAAGATGGAAGCACCTCATCCAAACAACTCTAGACATCTGTGGTCAGACTAGGAATATCCATGAAGCCAAAGGTAGGTAGGCATGCCTTTTTTGGTTCCTGTAGGAATCTCATACCAAACTTTAAGAGTCTGTTTTTAATACCTCATAAAATAGCAACAATTACACCTTCTTACTTTGACACTTTTAACTAACTGCCTAGCATCTAAAATGTAAATTAAAGCAAGAAAAATAAATGTAAGAAAGGCTAATTTGTATTAATTTCCCATGCATCTTCTGCAGTACAAATACCTGTAGATGTGGCACTTAGGAATACGGTTCAGTAGTGAACTTGGCAGTGCCAGGTTAATGACTGGACTCAATGATCTTGGAAATTCTGACCTAAACATTTCCATGATTTTACATTGCAGACTTCACAGTTCTGTTCCAGTGAGGAGTTAGTACAGGCCTAGCTCTATATTCTTTGTGAAGTGATAGTAGCATCACCCTGATCAGCAGTTTGGATCAGGTCTACTTGACAGAAGAATAAGTGAACTGCCTGTTTGGTTGCACTCAGTTGAGTTCAAAGGAGGGGAAGGTTTTGGATCATGTCCTCATTATCAGACCCTGGCTGCTCCATCTCCTCGTCTCAGTGAGCCAACATAACTTATTCCAAGGCTGGGGAATAGAAAGGGAAAACAAGGCAGACAGCCAGAGGATGGTCTCTGTCCTAAGGTGTTAGAGTGTGACAGCCCTGTTTGG
This sequence comes from Polioptila caerulea, assembly GCA_013397295.1. Lineage (NCBI taxonomy): Eukaryota > Metazoa > Chordata > Aves > Passeriformes > Certhiidae > Polioptila > Polioptila caerulea. The sequence goes on along the minus strand of VYXF01013115.1, from coordinate 119,991 downwards.
CCAATACCCTAGAAAATGAATTCAAGATGTTCAGGCTAACAGCATACAGTTCAACTCTGACACTCTATACAGTGGGGATATAACATGCACTCATCTCCTGGATAGACAACAGTACCTGAAATTCCTGTCCAACCCTGGCCAAAGGATCATACGTACTTGAGATCTCAAAACTGTGACTGTGCTGAGACTGACCTAGGGCTCATAGATAACATTTTACACATCTCTGATGCTAATATATGACTCTTAACAGTCCTGTTAGCATTGAACACTTGCAACATCAAGCATGAGAGCAGCTTATTTCAGCAGCAACCCCCACCAATCCCCACATACTCTTGGGGTCTATTTTCAAAGAGAGATAAATGGTGCTTTTAATTAGCACCTTCCATTTTCATTTGAGCCTCAGGGTTTTTGGAGCCAGTCCCAAGAGAGATTACAGGAATCTGAGGAAAATCAATCTTAATTCAAACCAGTAATAAAAAGCAGAACACTTGCTTCAGAGGGCTTTCAAGGAATGTCTTCAGCGTAAACTCTCCTTTCATAACCTTTGGCCTTCTAATGCAGTGAGGAAGAGACTCTAAGAAGTGCTTTCATTCTTGTTTCATTCTACTTTCTTAACATTTCCCATCTGAACTGATAAAAATGGAGAGCAGAAGCCCATAAGGGCTACATCCAGGCAGTGAAAACTTCAGGAAGAAACTTGAAAAAATGAAAAAATAGTCCAGAGGCCTCTAAAACCAGCAGGTAAGCTATCTACAATGCTGTTTCCCAAGATGATGATGGAAATACTGTATTCTTCATTGTCTGACCACTGTCCAGGAAAAGCTAAGAAATAGCTGGAGATAATGTAGCTTAAGCAATCTAAACATGGCTTTGGAGGTAAATAACATAAATGAGGTTTCATAAGGCTTATCAGAATAATCTAAACCCCTTTCCACTTGTAGAGGCTCAAATGCCAGAAGATCACAGAACAGCAACAGGTAAACTACTCCACAGACACCTCCTCTGCTTCTCTCCTGCCTCTTCCATCAATGCAGAATCTTAGCCCATTATGCCATTCACTGTCTAACCCTGCTGCCATTTCCACTTTACGTATGAAGAACTGGGGCTCAGAGGGACTCATCTCACCAAGTTTCTGCCACATAAAAACCAGCTATAGTTTCATCTATGTAGGCCCTCTGTGAACAATGGAGAGAGCATTAACATGTCCAAATAGTGACTTACTATGTAATTACAGCTGTAACTACTGTGTAGGTAAGCATCCTAGAATGACATGACTCCCAGATACTTAAAGCAAGGTGAGATAAACCCTACCTTAAGTGATTTTCCCAGAATTACATAAGAAATCTGTACTCAAATAAAGAATTGCTTTTTTTTTACCTGAAGGCATCCTAGCCACATAAAACATGCTGTGGTTGCCCAGCACACAGTGGAAGGTGCCAGGAGTTACAGAGATTTAGCCTGCACATTCTGATTCCATCTTTCTGGATGTCACTAATCAGACAGACCTGCCCAATATTCTCAGAAGTGCCTTCCTCAGCCAGGCTACTTGAACCTGTCCAGACTATCACTGGACACACCTGCAATGTCCCTCTGCCATCTTTCCCACAGTGCCTCACAGTGCAAGAAGCAGGCACAGCCAAGCTCTCTCTCTATGTCCAGTCTTCTGGATGCCAAGGGAGGTGCATAAATAAAATCATGCCATTTCTCGGTGAGTAAAATCCCTGCTTAGCCATCTCAAATGAATTTTAATCCATTAATAATACAAGACGAAAACCATCAGCAGAGACTGACAGGCCTCCCAGAAACCCACTAGTTGAGAGCTCCTTGTTAAACTGAATGCCTCCATTAGGTCAACTGTGCAACAAATACCACCAACAAGTAAGTTACAAATCTCAGAAGGAATGTTCATTCTCAGATGTAACACTGGCATCAGTGTACCAGGGAAAGCCAAACCTGGGGAGCAAAGATACTACCAAGACAATGAAAGAAATTTCCGCACTGATCCTGTTCCAGAAGATTCAGATCTTTGCAGCTGGGAAGGAGCCCTCAGACAACAGGTAGGGCTGTAAATCTAATACTTCAAACAAGAAGAGAGGATGGAGTTGGTATCATTACCCATGTTGAAAATGCAAAAGGTCCCCAGATACAGAGTTCAGATACAAGAACAGATGCTCTGAACTTGTTGATCAACAGTGAAAAAAGAGGATACCACTGAGACCTTATCCTGGAACCTTTCCCGAGCACTAGCCCTGAGCGTCCACAATCTCCCAGACTGCTGGCTCCAGAACCCACTTAGGATGCCAGAATCCTGGCTGTGCAACCTGCCAAATGCTTGCAGAAACCTGCTTCCCTAATTTAATGCAAGTTTGTAGAGTTTTGCTTCTGGAACCTGTTCTGAGCAGCGGCGAGAAACTGCAATGGGACCCAGGCTCTGCAATAGTATTGCAGAGAACACTCCATGTTCTAGCATGACCATACCCCAGCAGCATCCTGGTTCTCAAGCCCATGGTGGATGCAGTCAAAATGCAGTCTGTTGGGAAATGTAGAAACACTGATCAAATTCTGCTTGTAAAGTTCTGGATCAGTAAATGCCTCCAGATATACCCAGGACATCTACATTGAGTAAAAATATTATTTTGGAACTCACCCTCAAACTTTGCAAGATTTTTTAGAAGACTGTAATGCACAGCAGAATGTTTTTTTCCCCAAAGGTTACTGGTAGCATGCAAAACCTCAAAACCTAGAGATGCTTTCTTCAGTGGAAAATTCCAGCTAAGATCCAGAGAGTAGATCCTCACACTTGCATCTGCCTCTTTAAAACTGCTCAAAAAGAGAATAGAACAGCAGACAGCACCAGTTTGGGATATTTCTGGCTGGGCAGCCCTTGGGACCTCTTCAACAGGCTTTAGAGTCCAAGTGAAGCATGAGTTTATACAAAAAGATCCTATGCACAGATCAGAAATTTTCCACAGATTGTGGCCTATCACTCTGGGGCACTCTTTCTCTCTCGAGGAGCATCATGAGAAAGAAAGGACAAAAGGGAAAGAATATCTTCAAAGAGATCTTACTGCACCTCTACATCAGGACTCCAAATACTCTCTCTTCCCCTGCATACCCTGTCAGTCCAATACCAGTCATAAGAAGTCCTACACCCCATACTGTATGAACTCCCCATCAAGCAATACTCCCATCCAGGCCTGAAGAGCACAATGAATGGGGATAGCTTCCAAATTTTTGTCACATTGTCCACACAGTATGCAGCAACACCATTTAAAAATAAATGAGGAGGAAAAAAAAAAAAGGGGGGAAGGAAAACATACAAAAAAAACCACATGACACAGTTCAACATCCTAGACAAGAGAGAAATTTTTTTTTCTCTGGACGTTTTTCCCCAAGCCATCTCTATAGCCCTTAGAGTTTCCTGCTGTTGAAGCCTTTGGGAGAAGGCTGAGGGCAGCTATTCCAAACACAGCCAGAGTGTTTCAGAGACTAAGTGCTGGGGCTGGTTGAACTTGCTGACAGGGAGGTAAAAGGGTGCACTTTAGCTGAAAGGTGTTTGAGGGAGACAGACTATTAAGGATGCAGCTACACTATGGTACATGACAGTGGCCTGGCTAGAGATAGCTCCACAGCTACAAAGTACATGCCAGCTCAGCAGGCAACAGAAGTTTGCCTTGGTGAGAGGTAAAGTGTCACTACTGCAGCTCCTGTGTGGCCACTGGCCTCCTCACAGGCACAAGAAGCCTCATCAGGTCAAAAAGCATGGGAACAGGGCAGTGCTGAGCACCAGCCAACCTTGCCCCATAAAGCTAGCCAAACGATTTCCTGACTGCTCATTAGGTCTCCAAATTTGTGCTTCTTCTGCAAAGTCATGTTTTCTTTTGGTAAATTTTCCTTAGTCAGAAGGGACATGGGGTTCTTCATCTAAATCAGAACAAGGGTGAAAACTGAACTGAAAGTGGCATATCATCTTATTTCAAGAAAACATTTCAAAAACACCTGGCAGAAGAAGACAGGCCAAAGCCAGCAAAACACGGAGACTGCTCCAGGTGATTAACCCATGACGGGGGTGGTACAACCAGAAAGGTTTACAGCTACCTTTACACTTCCATCCTGAGCTTCAGCTAAGGCAGCTTGGATGCAACCCAGGATAAACGCCTATTCTCCCTCCCTCTATCTCCCTCTTTCCCCTCCCTTTCTCTTTCTCTCTCAGTAAATCCCAGAGGGCACATTTCCGTGCCAGAATAAGCGTCTTTGTGAGGAGCGAAGGGAATGCACAGAGCCGCTAATGAGAACAAAAGTGGAAAGCAAAACCTCGGGCTGGGGAGAGCCTTCCTTCCTCCCTCCGCAGCGGCGCGGCACCTTCGGCGGCTCTGCCGGGGCTGGGGCTGGGTGCCCTGACCTCTCTGGCTCTCCTACCCGTCTGCTCCAACTTCCCTGCCTTTTTAAGGCAGGCTGCAGAAGAGGCAGCAGAACAGCCTTTATCATGCAAATAACAAGAGTAAATGGGCAAATTCCCCGGTGGGCACTTGAGTGAAATGCAGAGCTTCTGGCAGCGGGGAGGGGGGGTAGGGGAGGGGGTGTTTTATTTGCAGGTCTCTGTTCTAATTTAACTGCAATGGCAGCTAAAGGAGACACCAGGGACCTGCTCTCATCCTTGGCACTTCCCGTCGCCTGCCAGGGCCACAGGCAGGGAACGCGAAAGGGGGAAGGAGGGTGAGCGACGCCGCGGCGAGGCTCCAGCACCGAGGTCTGCGGCGCTCCGAAGGCGGAATGATGCCCTGACTGCTGGGCACCTCCCGCTCCCGAGGGAATCCTGGAAAAAGAGCAGGGAGGAGCGTGAGCGAGGGCTCTGGAGGGAGACGCGTTTGATCCGCTCTCTCCCAAGGCTCCAGGAAGCGCCAGCTTCATCCGTCTCCGGGAGACTTCAGGGCAGGCTGTTCTCCCAACAGCCCGGCAGCACCTGCATCCCTGCGGGGAAGGGGCTGCAAGACGTGCAGGGATGGATCAGGAGCCCCCTCCTCATGGCATCAAAACCCGACAGCTACGGGGTCAGCGCTCGCTGCCGGCACGATCCCTCAGGAACGCCGGTCGGGGCTTGGGTCCAATGCAGTCGAGAAGCCAGCCCGAACACAGGATGACAGAGGAAATGGGCCTGGCATTCAGGGACCATACAGCTGATAACTCACCTGCAGGTGCTGGTAACACCACAACGAGCTTACAGGTTCCCAGGAGTGAGAATTGTGTTTTGAATCACTACTTTTGGGCAGAGACCAGAGGAGACTGTTGGACCAAGGCCATTCTGTGCCGTGCTTGCTTCTGTAAAATGGGAATAGTACTCCTTAAGTGAACAGACAGCCTCATGAACTGGGTGCATAGTGAAACCTGTGCCAGTTACACAAAAATCAATCAAAGGCCACCACTTGGGGAGAACACCAGAGTACTCAGAGACATATACTGCAGGATGAATGCAAATGAAAAGCAGCTGATGTAGTCAGAGCCAGAGGGAAGATACGGTGTTAGGAAAAGCCCACAATTCCAGACTTTCCCTGCAGATTAAAGACAAGCCCTACCATGACTGGATTTGAACCCTAACTCATCCTCAGCTGTTTTCAAAGGATGTTTGGGAGCTATCCAGTCCATCAACTGCAAAGCCCAGCACATAAGAAGCATACCCACTTTTCCAAAAGCTGTTGATATCTTTTTATATCCTAATGTTCATCACTGTCTGCTCTACTCAAGTCAAGGATCTCAAACCATTTAGTGTCAGTTGTCAGTGTGAACCTCACAGCTGCATGGGGATGGTGGGAAAAATGCTCTTCTGTCCTTCAGATAATGTGAGAGACTGAGATGGGTAGAAGCAAGTGACTGAGCCAAGACAATGTGACATATCAGTGGCAGAGCCAAATTTAAAAGGTGTAGTTCTCTGCATGAAGCCACCCCTTATGATCCAAGCTACAAAACTCTTCTTTCTCAAGCTCTGGGACCTAACCTCCCCCCTTCTCTCCCTATATCCAAAAAGTTAAAGCAGTGGGGTCACTTGTCCTGCACAGAGCTCCTCCCAGTTCCAGAACGGGCACACTCGGGAGCAGGCGAGGATGCCCAGCTGGCTGTCTCTGAGCAGCCCCAGCAAGGCTGAGGGTCCCGCCCGCTGGCCTCAGGGAGCGCGGGGGACAAGGCGGCAGCCACGACTCATTTGGCATTCCGAGAGGCTGGTGCGCAGCATCCCCATGCCGGCAGGGGGTAAATGAGAGCTCAGACATGAGTTATTGGAGCACTTACGTTCCCAGATTCTCCAAAACGTTGGGGAAAGGACAAACTGTTTAGTTGTAAAGAGCCTGGGGGATGTGAACGGAGGGCGGGGGGTGCGGGAGAAGAAGGGAGCTGTGTGAAACTAGTTTGCAGAGACTTTGAAACTGAACACATAAGAGAGGGAGGGAAAGGAGGGAAACCAACCTCCAAGCTCCAGAGCTTACTCTGGAAGCCCATAAGCCTCCAATGTGGATTCTTATAGCAAACTTGGGACTTACCTAGCACCTGTCACCACCAGATCCAGTAAGGCTGGGAACAGCACAGTCCACAGCCAACTGCTACTACATGGCTGTCTGCTGGGCTGCACTGTTTGGGAGGCACTTTCAGTTGTTCAGAAGAAAAAATGAAAGCTGGGCAAAAAGGGCAGCACTAATTTTCATCAGAAAGAGATGGTTTGTAGGTACTAACAAATATTAGAGTCATTTCAACCTTTTGACAGACATGAGCCACATCTAGACTTAACTACGCTAAGTCTCAATCAAACAAGAAGTCTTTAACTAATTGGTACTAATTGGTAACAGGCTAACTAGCTGAACAGTGGTCCCAGCCACAGCTGCATCAAGTAATGTTCAGGAGAAATGGAGTGAAACTGAGGGTTCAGTACTTCCAGATGTGCACAGGTCATCTCAGAAGAAACTTGGACCTAGTTTGATTTCTGTAGCTGAATCCTCCAATAATTAGACATATACAACAGTAAGTTGGAAGGATCCAACTTTTCCATAAAAGAGCTATGAAGCCCCCAGCAGCTAGCCCTCTTCACCATCCCAAGTACGGTGTAAATCAGATGCCGATCAACGCTGAACCGATCAATGCAGCACAATGAGCAGAACCAGCCTCGCATTTCTCTACTGAACAGGGTTCAGAAAAGAATATATTAAAAAAGGGAAGAGGTATTAGAAAAAGCTTGCCTAAATTGTGATAAATTTCTTCTGGTCTTTGGACTTTTTTTTTGTATCATTATGCTGAGATATGTATCTTGCCATGATGAAATTTCACTGGCAACATACTTCTCAGAATCACAGGAAATACATTTCCCCAAGCCTTATTGACCAATTCTTTGGATTAAGTGAGGATTTTGGTGAGTGGTTTTTTTTTTTTTCATTCTGCACTATAAGCAATGAGGATGCTGATGTGCTAGGAAAAATGTCTTATCAAAAAGTACATATTCAACTTCATTTAACTTCTTCATTCTCAGTCTTGCCAGATCATTTCACTTCCATCCTATTGAGAACTGTTTCCTAGTCACTGAAGCAGCATCTTTCAAAGGTTGCCTCTTCTGTGTTCTCCTTGGCACATGCAAAAGAAACTCCCTATCATGGAGTGAATACATGAAGGCACAATGGATGTGCCTGAGGGAACTGCCCTGTTCACTTTTCACTAACTGACAGGCAAATTTACAGTCCTCAACATTTGGCAAGACCACACTCTGGCTGAAAAAACACTCAAAGTGAAGGTCCAGCCTTCTCACAACTTTAGGAAAAGCTAAGTTGAAGAAAGCAATTACTCAGTCAGAATGCTGTAATATACAGTAATCGTGCCAGGTACTACCACAGTCTTGGTGACAAAGTCATCTACCATGAGAACACAGCCATCACTGTCGTGTTACCCTTAAGAGAGCTCTTCTCAGGAGTACCACATTGATAACAGCACAGGAAAATCAAGTTTCATCAGGTACATTTTCTATTACTTGATTCTTGGGCCCTTTGAAGAATCCAGTCAATCTGTTCTCTTGGTTTTGCACTCATTTCACTTATGTTTGTAGATTAGTTTTGAATACACTTCCTAAGAATCTGCTACTATCCCACCTTGTCTACTTCTCTCCTTTCCTCTTGGAACCATTCTCCTTATATTTTCATGTATTTTCTCTCCACAGGATTTCTCTCAAATTATCCCTGCTAAATTCCTTGTTTCATCTCATAGATGTTCTTAAAAATAGCACATCCTGATTTCTTTTGCCCCAGCCCTCCCCTCCCTATTTCACCACCACCACCCCCCAATTCCATCTCCCAAGAACACTCCCCTGCCGCACCTTGAAAACCTCCTCTTCTCACACATGTACCCCACCCTGCTTGCTCATTCATTTTCCATCTGCATCTCTCCCCTCCTGGATTCTTCTCTAAGTCTCGGTGATAAAAGTGCCAGATTGGAGTTGCTGTGTAAAGAGGGTTCATTTGCCATTTGCCACCATATGGGCCCAAAAGCAAAATCGTCAGCTAAGCGATTAAATCAAGTATGTCGAACAAAATGTTATGAACTGACATTATGGGTATATAATTTTATGCCATTTGTTGCCATCTGTTTATCTAAACAGCCACCATTCCACACAAACACACAGAAGTCTCTGCCACGCTCACAAGGCTTCGGTGCAGGGGTCACAGTGCCTCCCTTTTCCTCCTTTCCTCTTTCTCTTTTTCTGTCCTTCCATCCTCTCTGTCTGCATTCACCACGGACTTGGACTTGGAGTCTGGCCATAGACAAATCTTCCACTGCACTTCAGCACAGATTTAAAGGAAACGACCTTACAATAATCAAGGAGTTTGCCTTGGAGAATAAGGTGTGCTCTCTTGCCTAAAAACTCTTGCCAAGTTCATTTCTATACAAGAAGATGAAGTAATTGACTAGAAAGGGGGAAGGAGAGAAAGAAGGAGAAAAGTGGTGGTCAGCAAACAAGTGTTATTTGTTGATTCTCGTCTGGGACATAGAAGGAAAAAGATAAGAACAGGCTCTACCAACCTTCCTTGCTCAGCCAAGCTTTTTCTCTGATCATTTTATATTTTCCTGCATCTCAAAGTGGATCACAATCTATTTCAAGGTTAGGTGCTGGTTGTGACAGACTGCATATTGACCTTGTGACCTCATAGCCATCCCGTTTTCTGTAAGAATGTGAAGGCATCTACTACTCTAGAAAATGCTTAATAAGCATAGCACAGGATGAAACCATAAGCAGCTCCCCATCCCATGGGTTGAATTAATTCCTCAGTTTTAAGATTGTTCTGAGGAAACTAGAAATAGATATCAAAGAGATTATATGTACATTAACTGTTTCTTTAGAAGCTACTTGTTCCACCAAAAACAGCCAGAATAGACAGAAGCGCCAGCATGATAGTTTATCTCAAGTCCTTAGAAGCAGAATTCACCCATTTGCACTGCTTTTTGAACCCAAATTTCCATCATCTACATTACTGATCATGCAGATGATGAAGTGGGCCTTCCTGATGACCACGGAGAAGACATGGCAGTAACTCTGTCTGAGCCAAGTATATCTCAGTGTATCAAGTCTGTCCTTGAGGGTTACCTCTTGAGCTTAAGAGAGCTGGCAACCAAGCAAGGAAAATACGTTCAACCAACTACCAGTGTGTCTGGTTAATGGGTTTCAAGAAATTTTTCGCTATCTTTTTTTAATTAATTGTTCTGACAGGGTGTCCTTCCTTTCCACATGTCCTAAGTCTTTGAGGGAAGTAGCGTATCAGTAATTGTCCCTGTAGTTCTGAATGTGACAAGGTGGGTGGGAACATTTAGCTTTCTTCCTACCTGTACAAAACCCAACTCACTGTATACCCTGTAAAGAGAGCCAGCTCCTCACTGTGAACCTCTCTTTCTCTTCCACATCATTTCAATCAGTCTGAGGATTCTTTGGGGGAGAGTGTTGAAGATAAAAATGGAAATCTCTCACCATTTAAGTCTCCCATCCTCATTCATGGGGCTACTGAGCTGAGCATATGTATCTCAGCATGACGTAAATGGGAAGGTATTATGACTCTGTTACTAATGAAAAACAGTGACCAGACATTTTTCAAGAGTCTGGAGCATAAGTTTTGCTCAGAAAGCCAGCACTTGGCCTCAAAAGTGCATGTATTTCCCAAGCAGTGGGCAGGTTTAGCGACAAAATGATTTGGCCATGAAGCATGCCTTTATCTTGGGTTTGTTCACCACTGACAGTTCTATATTTAACACCTCTGGGCCATCTGACCACTGTATTCTGGAGCCACTCTGGCACATAGCACAGCTCAGATCTGCAGCTGCACATGGGAACAAGCAAAGCGCTGCTGCTTCTCCCCAGGGAAACTTTGCAAGGACAGGAAATTTTGTACCCTACTTAAAAAAGCTCAAGAGATTCTTACAGTTCCAGTGGATTTTGGATGAGGCCCTAAAATGCTGGCAGTTCACAAATGATTACACAGCAAGGCCGTACTAATAAACAGGAGCTCCTTCCTTTCCAAGGCCATTGCTGATCTTCAGCTGAGGAAGTACAAATACACAGCACTACCAAGGAGGTTCTCAGCGCTTGGCAGCAGCAAGTGCTCTATGCTGAGCTGCCCTGCTGGAAGCACAGTGTACTGCTCAGTTCAGGACAGCTCTAGTCTGAAAGCAGGCAGCTGTCTGCCTAGCTGTTAATGCAGCTTTGCACTGTGTGTGTGTGGCTTCTGTTTCCTGCCTGCTAAGACAGAAACAGCAAAACACCTCAAAGACCTCTGGAGAGCCCCAGCTAGTCCAGAGACAGCAAGTCACCTGCTTAGAAGAGCAACCTGGCATAAGCACAGCCCACCTGTCCTCTGGGTACAGTACCAGCTTCCCATCTGCTCCCAAGTGCATCTGAAGGTGGCCATTTTAATCTAATAAGCATTTATTTGATTACTCCTGTTCTAAAAGACCACCTCTCTGCCAGCACATCCCCAACTACTGCCTTCATCAGAAAGGGCCCTTCTTACAGCTTTCGTGTCTGCGGGGTAAGGCTGTCACCGGAGCTGTAGTAGGGAGCTGGTGCAGGCAGCCACATTCTCTTTGCCCTAAAGTTGGATTCCCACCAAGGGTCAGAAGGAGAGAGAAGAGTGAATGCTAAAGGAGATGGTCCCCAGTGCTTCCCAGTACAAGAGGCAGGAGTTTTAGTGTGTTGTGTTAGACTGGCACAACCATTCTGCTGCTGCAACGAACTCTATCACCACAGATTTTCTTTTCAAAGGCAGGTCTCAGGCTACTTCTAGTAGTATGTAAGACTGGATTAATCCTAGCAGCAAACAAAGCAGTCACCAGCAACAGGCAGGGACAGGAGGGTACCACCAGAGCAGTCCAAATTCCTCCAAGGTGATATGGACACAATGATGTTTAAGATGAATGCTTTATTAGCTTCAGAACAATTGAGGTATTTGATAGTCTTCACCTGGATATATGAGCTTAAGCCAATAGATTATCAAAACTACCATAAATAACTCCTTTTAAAGGCCAAAATTAGAGACAGGGGAAAAGTGAAGGCAGTATCATATAGAGAAATCACAAACTGGGAAGAATACAACTTTCAATATTCATTGCAAGAACATCAAGGAAAAAAGCAAATGATAACGTACAAAAAAAAAAAAATACGGTCTTGGATATTACACAGCAAATATATTAATTGGAGAGCCAGGAAGCCAAACTACCAAAAAAGAGTCAAAGATGTATTACAAGGAGTCAGAATGAGTACAGTAAGTAATACAAGTGGAAAAACTGTGCTGTTTCAGATTCTGTGACTGCTAAATCAAAAGCTAAAATGAACTATGAATCACAATGTAACCAGAAGAATCATCAAAATGAGGAAACACCTTGACTTTTGTGGGACAAGGATGAAGAATCTTTTGCTACTGTAGAGAACTAATTGGTAACTAGCAATGAAAAAAGGAATAGGTTTTCTTGTCTGCAAGAAGAAAAGTATTGGAGAGAGAAAAAAATTTGACAATCTACAGTAGATACATCAGCAGTATTCAAAAAGCAGTGCTCTCACTTGTGCAGGCTGCACACTCCTTTAGAGAAATGCTGTTTCTGCAGACTGCCATTTGGGCTGTTACTAGAACAACAAACTGTTGATGGTATGGATACAGATGGCATTTTAAGCTGGGGTAAAACAGCAGAAGAAAATGATCAAAGGCTCAAGGCAATTGTGAAGAGAGCAAAAGCTGCTAGGCTGAATGAGCATGAAATATGTAAATCCCATTTAAGAGAGACAATATACCCTCCAGCAAAAGCAGAAAAGCATGCAGGTAGATCATGATAAAGTTGAAATCATCATCAATATCCATCCTTCAGCATACAAAGGGGTGCCAACAAAGGGTAAACTGCAAAGAATACATGCCCAAATGAGCTGTATGAACCAGCACCCTACAGAATCACTGCAGAACTGTCCAAAAAACCTAAGATGAAAATCACAATAAAATAGCATTAAAAAAAAAGAGCTAAAGGCAATGCCCCTATAGGCATTAGGACAGTAGGCACAGAATTAATCTGTCAGTGGTAATTTCAAAGAGGGTAGTGACATTGTCATTTAACAGCATAACATTTAATATAGAAAAGAGCAGCATATGCCCCTTTGACACAACAGAAATTAGATGGATGCAACAAGATGATGATGGAATAAGGTACACTTTTTCTAACATTTTTTTTTCTAATAGGTGTTCTCTGAAGTAACCAATAATTCCATTTTGCCATTGCCCCAACAAACGCTTTAAAATAAAGACATACTTTAAATGAAGCAGTACAGCAGTATTGGTGGCTCTGCTGGCCACTGAGCCAATCTCAAGGGCATTTAGCAGAAGTCCAGAGCTTAATTGTGTGTATCTCAGCTTCATTTTAAAATTAATAATTTTGTCTCAAATTCTAGACAGCGATGTCCTGGAGGAAAGGCTACATTTTGGCTGATATTATTAATACAGAGTTTGGGGATGCATGCTTCCGACCAGGAGCACAGTTTAAGGTAAAGCACTTCTGTCACTAGAGGGGATTCTCTAAAATTGGTGCCCAAGATACTGTGCTGTCTTTATACTATGAGAATTGTATTGTTCATTTGGGAGCTGAGAAATCTTAAAGGCATCTCTAAATTATTTTATATAGGCCACAGGTGAGCAGAATTCTGGGGGGGGGAAAAAAGAAAATGCTATGACAAGCAGTAATGTGGATTATATGGAATAATATAATTGTCTTGTAAAAAACATAATATGTTTGAAGGCAAACATTTCTTCTTCCCACTCTTAGTTTTAAGAGAACGTGCTAAAGCTAAACACTCATGTCCCCAACAATTTTTCTACTCCTGGTGTACCTGATGTAGTAACATCTGACAGGTAGCTGGCACTCACTGACAAGGGATTACAAGAATTCAAGCACTATGAAGTCAAGAACTGGGCAACTACACAGTGCAAAGATTCTCCTCAAGTCCAGTCCCAGGATGCTGGTAAACATCAACCTAATCAACAACCTGAAAAAGAGCAAAGTGACAGATGACTGGTAAACACTCATTTTACCTCCTAACATTTTTTGAAGAAAAAAGCCTTAAGAAAAGGGATGAAATTGATAATACAGGACTTCAGAATCACAGATGTGTGAAATACATACATAATTAATCTGAAACCCAGTATAATTTCCATAGAGATGGTTTTCATTAAATTAAAATTTTTATAATTTCAAAGCAATTGCAATAATAATTTCAGTCAAAATGTGAACAACGGCTCCCGCTAAGATGCTGATAGTATTGGCAATGCATTGTGAAATGCATTGGGTTTGTTCAGCAAGCAGTTGAAAAATCAATTAATGGCAAGTCTGATTGACACTATCAGATGTCTTCTTCAGACAAACAGCAGATCAAAATGAATACCAGCTCATACTCAGTGGATTTTAGGATTCCACCCCAGGCCAACAAATAAGGATAACTTTTCTTCATGATTAGCTACTTCAGATCTTTGGAGAAAGCCCAGTTAACAGTAAAGCATTGATCATGCACTTCAAGGGAATTTTCCCCAAACAGAGCATTTTATAACATCTCTGGGACTAGGCTATCTTTTATTTTTCTTCTACACCTTACTGTGCTAGGAAACTTATGGCCATAGCCCTACAAATCAATTACCCTTTCGTGGCAGCGTAGGTGAGAACTGGGAAAGCATTTTCTGAAGACTCACCAAAGGCTTCTCTTCTATATACAGCATCCAAATTACTCCTGTTCACTGGCAGAGGCCGAAATTCCTTTCTCCAAATTTTTCCTCTTCTTTCTGACATGAGGTGACTCATATACCTCTACTTAACTGGTCATGACCTAACTCAAAATGCCATGGTCACGTCGTAAATATTTCAAGTGAGATGCAAGCAAACTGTCAACCATTTCCCAGGATCAGGGTAAGAGCTAAACAACTTGTGAGCTCTGGAATTCTACAGAGATGGATGGATGCTCCCATTCTACAATATCTATCAGGGATCTGATAAAATCATCAGATGCAGTAGATGTCCTGTTTTACTCAATACAGTCTAGGTGCTGTGTATGTCTCACCTTTCCCAGGAAATACAGGCAGAATCTTTTGGATCTGAGATCGTGATCGGTTTCTGGATACACACATGGACACCCTGGGCTAAATTCTTACAGGCATTTCAAAACCAAACAAATAGCTGGTAGCTCTAAAAGTCTTGCTTCTATTTCAATCCTAGTGATTATTGCAGGGACTGAAAATGCAGATTGTCAATTGTAAGTTAACATCAAATTAGAATGAAATGAGAGTAAGATAGGAGCTAAGCTTAGAAACCAGGGAACAAATCATTTACCACTCTGTGACAGGCAAACTGTTAGAAGCCTTCAAAAGACAAGTTTGAGAGATGTCTGCCCATTCCAGAGCTGAATGGAGCCCAGAAAAATGAGAAAGAATTGAGTGGTGAATCTAGATCTTTTTTATCCCTTGGCCTTTCTTGTAAAACAATACAGGGCACATGACACACTACAACAGATGAGCGTACTATTTCACTGCAAACAGGCCTTTCAGTCTGTTTCCTACATATTGGACTACAGTTCTGCTTCTCAAACCACTCCTGATTTCAGCAAGAGTTGCTTACAACCCTATTCTTCCTTCTGTGGCATTGGCTGACACTGGAAAATGAACCATGCTGAAGAGGACTATACATTAACCTTCTCATCAGTGCTATAGGGATAGAACAAAGAGCTTGGAGTGACATCTCAGGGAAAGCAGAGGTCCTCTGTTCACACAGCAGCAACTGAAAAATATTTGCTGCATGTAGAGACAACAAAATAAGAGAAAGTAAGTCAGTACTCAGATGGCACCTAGCAACTACAGTGCACAGGACTAGGCCTGAACACAGCAAGAGTAAAGAGATCTAGAACGATCTCTAGAGATGTGAGCTGCAAGCAGGACATCTTGCAGTGCCTTTGAAAGATGAAGCCTTGCTCCTCCAGCTCAGCAGAAGGAAGAATCCTATACCTTAGCCTTCCTCCATCTAGCAAGCATCTCCATTGTTGCTTTACAGATGTCAGATGAACCTCATGCTTTTGTCTCTCTCTTTCCATTAGGAACAGAATTGCACCCTAATCTGATAGGAACCCTAAGTGGAAGGAGGAAGGGTCTAGTGGGACAGATGGATGAGCAGAGATGTAATTCCAGAGAAAAGCTGCTGTCATCCCATTAAAGATGAGGTTAAAGGTAGCTGCAATGAAAGAGTGGGAGATATTTCACTGGGGGAAATGGAGTGGCACTGAGCTTTGAAATTGCACTGCGTGAGAATATTAATAAAAAAGTTAATGACGCAATGTGCTTTTTGCTCCACATTAATTACACTTTTACATTCCAGTTTTTAATGCATTTTACACAAGACTTTATTTTACATTCCAGGAAGGGGAAAATATAATTGCCGCTTTAATTTCTATAGCCAAACCCTGATAGGATCACAGCTGTGAAAAATCTCATAAAAAGCTTTAAATTAAGTTAAAAAAACAACAGTTCCCTTCCCTCCTCCCTTACTTCTCTTCCTGCATGAGGTGCTATCAGTAGGGATGGCAAAAGTGTTGGTTCAAGGCAGTGCTGTTCCCTGGCACGGAGATTTTTCTGAAGGCAGCACCAGCTTACAAGGCCTCGACCATGGAACACCGTGCTCACTGCTGGGCTCACCTACCTCTCTCTGCTGCCCATGGCAATAAACCCTCTGCCAAGATCATTTGGGTGTGCAGAGCCCCAGCTGTAACACACATAGCTCGGGGTCCTACCAAAGGCACAGTCCCCATGCTGGTGCTGCACATGAATAGGCAAGACTGAAGAGACCACAGTGCTACAGATTGTGAACTGGGGCTTGGTTGCAATAACTGGTTTGCATGAGATAAATGAGAAAGTCTATGTGAATGACAGGAAATGCAAATTATTGTTTGAATGTTGTCAGAGATGGCTCCCATCTCTGCAGAAATAGATCAGATAAGCCATGGTGAAAGTGAAGTAGCCTGATGCATCTTCCTTTGCAAGGGATAGTTTTGGGTCTGTCCACAGTGTCTTTGCAGGTAGCCACTCCTCTATTGCTACAGATTGTGTCAAGTCCTAAGGAATCACTCCAAATATGCCCCTGCCTTGGAATCTGACCTTTCTTTCACTCAGAAATCCCATAGATCTTAGGATCCATTACAGGCATTGCACAAAATCACAGCAGGACTACATTCCTGTATCACAACCATCCATTTCCTTTAGGAATATCAAGAGAGACCAATTCATCACTATGCCTGAAGCCCCAGTGCAGCTAAAGCAACACAGCCACTCTGTGCATGCATGGCACTCGTACTGTGTTGGGACAGTGGCTGTATGACAGCAGATACAAGTGCGTATGTACTCAAAGCAGTCTGCTGATATTCCCTCACCAGGAAACTGATTTGGTTATGGAAATCAATTGACACTTCACTTACCATTGGACAAAAGCAAAGGGGAATCATACCTTCATCTATTCTTAATAGCAGTCACCTACAATTTGAAATATTCAAGCAGATCCTTCCATTCATTTCCTCTTTTTCGTTCATGCTGCAGATCCTGCCACATTACTTTGACTCTCCACATCGCCATCCCAGGAACTCCAGGATAAGTCAGTGACTTTGTCATGTTCAAAAAGCTATCTCTTCCAATGTAATGTCGGTGTTCCCAAACTTATGGATCTCAATCTCAAGATCCTTATCATAAAAGTGGGAGATCAGATAATCCATCCTCCTGCCCTTGAAAGGATCACTTATACAAGGATCTTCCTTGGCATATATCCCTGTATGGACCTGAGTAATTTCTGTTAGAAGCCTGTGACCTTGCTGAATCACTTCTCTTGGACTGACTTCTTTCCCTCAGAATGCCCAAACCTGAGATCCGTGTTTTTTCTTTCCTGAATTCCAACCCAGTCCTCCAGTTTGTCTAGTCTTTGTATTCCTATCCACCATTGCCACCTATGTCTGTTCTTGTGACTTCATTGGAGAAAGATGAAATCTCACCCATAAGTTTCTGCAGTAAAAGGGAGTACTGAGAACACCGCATTCCAAAACCCCATGCAGACTGGACAACAGAGCTAAAGAAAGATTCACCTCTCTGTAAAGGTTTTGTTGATCCTTTTGAGCTCCTTCTCCTGGCTAAATTTCCCATTTACACCTCTGTAAACAAAAACAGAATTCATCACTCACATGCATATTGTTTTCCTTGATTATTCCCTACATGCAAAAACCTGAAGAGGAACATGTTTTCACATGTGAAAGAGAGAGGGAGTGAAGAAAAGAGGAGGGATTGAGAGAAAGGAAGAGAGAGAGGCTCTAAAACCTCATTTTCCTGGTAATTTACTCTTCTATTCAGTTGAGTCCTGCTGCTCGTAAGCCTATTCCTGTTACAATATTAGATATAAACAAGTAAACTGTGTAATGGATCACATTAAGCAGGCCCTGCATCTTGAGGCAGGATTTAATTTGCATGGCAGATTATCTTGTCTGCAGTAGGAGAGGCACCCTGGGGCACTGACTGCATTAATAGGATCTAGTTTCTTAAAATCCATTAAGTCAATTGAGTGGACCAGTCTATAATCTCATTTCAAATCCAGCGTGAAAATGCTTAAACACTAGCCCTATGACACCGACAGCAGAGAAGTGACTAAAGGGACACTGGAGACCGCACTCTGCCATATTGCCTGCCTGCTGGGAGCAGGGAAGGGAAGGGAAAGGGGTAGGGCTCATTCTCTTCTAGCAAACTCTATTCAGAAAGCTGCTGACAGCAGGAGTGAGGTGAGGAGTCAGAAACTGTGTGAGAGGGAAGCTTAGACTTTCCCCCAAGTAATGATGGTGTGTTGTTAAACAATGTCAATTGGCTGATGACGTTTTGGATACCTTATCTCTCTGACACAGTCAGAAATAAGAGATTGTGAAGGGGGGATGCCTTTACAATGATGTTCTACTATGAGTCACAGGAACTGAGATTTTCAAACTATCCAGAAAAATAGAATGAGTCTGAGAAATGTGGCGTTGCAGTTAAAATACAGGACTAGAACATGAGAACAACAAAACTTGGGATCCTAGGCTTGTGACCCCTTCGCTCTGGACTGCCACCAGCAGACAATGTTCTTGAACTCAGATATATTTGCACAGGGTTATTCTTGGCCTAGCTGATCTAGTAAACTTTTCCCATTTGCCCCATGCCAGAAAATTAGATAAAGGCTCAATTTATCTTTACCCTGTCCACAAAGTCCTCTAGGTAATAACTCTTGGTTTGGATAGTCGTAAACTATTTACCATGAAGGGTTTCCATCCTGAGATCTGGGTACCTCGACCACATTACATTAACACTGTAACCACAAATAGCAACAACAGTAGTAGGGCATACACAAAGCCAGATATATTGAATACAGACAGATAGAAACTCAAAAAGAATAAAAAAGACAAAATAACATAACCTAAAAACTTAAAGAATAAGAAACCTCTAGGACCAGATGGCATTTATGCAAACACTCTAAAAAAAAAATATATAAAAAAATCAAAGTTCATAGAAGTCACTAACAAAATCATTCAATTTATCATTAAAAACAGCCACTCTCCCATCAGGCTGGAGTGGAGCCAAAACTCTGCACTTCTTTTAAAAGAGGTGCTAAGGGCAATCATGGGAATTATAGACCTCAGTGAGCCTTACGCCAGTACCAGGAAAAATTGCTGAGAAAATCATTAAAGACAGAGTTATAAAGCACCAGGCTGGGTGAGTGTAATGTGGTAAAGAAGCAGCTCAGCTTCCCCAAGCTGACTTTATGACCTGCTAGTGTTCTTTGGAAATGTCAGCAGCCCTGAAGAAGCAATAATAAGTAGGAGTCACCTAGCTATTAAGGACTTAACAAAAACCACATTCAAAAATTTTAGGGCTCCACTCCTGCTAATACACGTAAGCCCTGAGGGTGGGATTTTACAGCATACCACTGATTAAAAAAAAAAAAAAGTTGTACTAAGTTCTTGCAAGGATCCCATTCCTCTAACTCTGGCAATGCCTCTAGAAGGCATCAAACTTGGGATTTAATGCCTAAGAGGCCTTTCTCACACAAGCTACAGGTGAGCCGTGGCAAATGGCTCCAGCAAGCTGCTGCAGTGTCTGGTTCCTGGGCCACATGCAGAACCACATGTCCTGTATCTGCAGTGGATGTCAGACAACCACACCAGGTATGCCCTCAATGCTGAAGCATGTTTGGAACAGGCTACTGCTGAAAGGGCTGCAGCTGTACTGTTCAAGGGCCCACTGCCAAAGAGGGGCAGAACATCGCCCAGAGTCATCCTAAGCTGCTGTGTGTGAGGCCACCTCATGGGACCACAAAATACACGAGGTCAGAAGGAAATCGATCAGGTTCTTAAGCACTTAGGCAAAACAAACTTGGTATCCATAAGGAATACCTGTTCCACAGCCAATCACCCACGTTCAGTCTCACAGTTGTGTGGCCTAGTTCTGATGTAGTTATAGTTTCTTGGATCTAGTTGATTTACATGTTTTCACATCTTAATCCCTCCCAGTTGGACTCTCCCAGTTTGGTGTGCCTGGCAGTGCTCACACTGTTACAGGTCTCAGCACCAGTTCCTCCCATACCAACACAGCTTCTCCTTCTTAGCTTTCAAGTGCTGCCAGACTTGCTGCCCAAGACAATTGTGTCAGGGGGGTCCAAGGGACTGATTTTAATCCAGAGGTAAACACCAGTCATTATGAGTCCAAGATATTCTCCATTTCAAGAAATCTCTCAGCTCTGACTTCTAGACACTATATAGCAGATGGTTCACTATATATATATATATATATACACATATATACACACACTGTACTTACTCCCTTCCTTAAATATTAACTTTGTAGGGAGAAAAGATCGCATGGAAGTTGGATGTTTGGTTAGTCCAGCGCACTAGATTTTTATATTTGAAGCACTGGACTGTTGTGCATAATTTTTCACAAAATTGTAGAGGCACAAGCACAGCTCCACTCTTTTCTTTCAGAGCTGTGTAGTCTGAGTGCCACCCTCCTCAGACGGACACAAACATTCACACAGCAGTCCCTGCTCAAACTCAACATTTTCTCAGCAGTCCTTACCCAAATTGCTGAACATAACCTCCTGAGGCAGGACAGATAATGGCAGTCACACTCCTTTAAACTCTAAACTTGCAGAAGGCAGTGTCACAGGACCCCAGTGGAGTAGGTACCCATGGACAAATATCCCTTCTACAGACAGTCAGTGTAAGAAGTGGGAGCACATTTGCCTGGGGTGAACAACTGCTATATGCCCTGGAGAGATGCAGTAGGAAATTTTCAGCTCATGGGGTTTTATTACAGGTTTTGGGCCATTCCCTGCTGCCCCTAAAGGAGGCTTGTGGCTTAAAGACACAACCAATACTGTCACCCTTTCTTAAAAATATATCATGACACTGGTGAACTGCAGCTTGCAGAGCAAACCACATCATGCTGCGGGCTCCCAGTTGGTCACATGATGTCCTGCATCATCACACACCAACGCTACTTTCTTCTTTGAAGGAAAGAGAGAACCATTGGCTGTTTGCAAACCACAGCATCATCTACCTCTCCCACACAAACCACAGATCAAAGGTCTCCACTCTCTAAACCACAGCAGGGTCCCAGGGGCTCCCAGGAGCAGATGTCTAGCAGTATGCTTTCTGCTAGACACCAAGATTGTTCAGCCACTGCAATATGTGGTAGAAGGGAAAACACTTCCCATTAGACATGCTATGTACATATCCAAAAGATACAAAAACACCCAGTCACTCACACCTGCCTGCAGGAGGCACAGCAAAAACTGAGGAGAGCAGGTGAAGACTGTTAGACAGAGCTAGTGATACACAGCTCCAGCATGGTGCACTGGTTCATAAATTGGGTACAAACAGCACAGCAAGGAGGAGAAATGGGCTTCTGTACCTTGAAATTACAGCAGGACACACAGGAATCAATTTGACACCTACCTTTCTGCTCTTCAGCTTCCATGTTACAACGAAGCAACTCAGTTCTACCTTGAACATATATGAAAGATTGAATGTGTACCCTTCTTGAAGCCATTGGTATCTGCTCAAGCCTGACAAGATATTGAAACAACAATTCCAAGAAGCACAAACTACCCCATTCATCTCCCTGAGTGGCTCACGTGCCTCCTGATGACAATCTGCTAAATATCTTCACTTAATTAGTCCACTGTTCTTTGAAGCAAGTAAAAATGCAATGTGATGACTGTGCTAGGACTATCTTTATATAAGCTGCTCAAAAGAGAAAGTTCATTTTGTTGAAAAGAGCTGGTAGTTTTGTGGGATGCCTCAATTTATCTTTCCCTCATCAAGAATGACTCAGATTCAACAGGCCCAAAAGAACACCAAGAAAGACAAACCAAAGGAAATTACAAGGTTCTTCAAGGTGCCCTCGAGAGCCCACACTGTGACTCAGTGGACGCTGTGAAGGCTTCTGGTGAGCTTCAGAAAAGGGTCTGCCAGCATTTGGCTGGGAGAAAGGTCATGAACTACACTTATGTGAGGATGTGGGGGAAACACACACTTTTGGGAAACTAGTATGAACATTAGTAAGGTCTCTGGTTTGAAGAACTGAGGAAGAGAGATTAAAGCAAGGCCAGTCTCTCTTGTCAATTCAAGTATGTATATATATATGTATATATAAAAATATATATAAGCAGAAATAATTAAAATACAGGATAAACACAAGAATTTAAAAATCTTTGAAAATAAGTTAAATATGTCAGCACAATAACTTTATCCAGGACTGGCAATACGGTGCAAGTGTGCATGCAGTGAAGAATGTGAGAATAGACAGTGGGATTTGGCATCCATGGTGGGAGCTTTATTTAACATGGAAAAGAAAGATGTAGTTCCATGAGCCTCACCAAGTCAGAGATGAAAGAGGAGCTTCCATCCCATCACAAATTCATTAATTTTTCTTATCAAATATGCTAAGCCAAGACATATTCCCCTGCTGGGAAAAACTAGGACCTGTCATCTCCTGGAGTGTCACTGTACACTGGGTGAGCTGCAGACAAATCACTAAAGCTTGACAAGGGTATATCTGCTGGAGACTAATGACTGAATGATCAGCAATCCAATCCTCTCTTTGGCAGCCCTCTGTACTGCCAAAAAACTGATATGAAAGCTGAAGAATATGGGCCAGGCTCATCCCTTGGTAGGTCCACAGAATTTAACTGCCTTATCAGAAATGGCTTTTGTCCAACATGTCTGTGACAGTCAAAAGTAGGCATGGTCCACAATAAACTTTGGCTTAAATGCTGAATGAAGATCATCTAGAGTGCCTGCAACTAAAATTAAACATGAAGACTGTTTGCTTCAGCAAGTGCAAGAGAAGATCTCAGCCAGAAG
Source organism: Polioptila caerulea (assembly GCA_013397295.1). Classification (NCBI taxonomy): domain Eukaryota; kingdom Metazoa; phylum Chordata; class Aves; order Passeriformes; family Certhiidae; genus Polioptila; species Polioptila caerulea. The sequence continues at coordinate 97,049 of VYXF01013115.1, read as the reverse complement.
GAGAAAGGAAAAGTGTTAGAAAAAGTGACTTGCAAGCCATCCTTCCTGTTCTTGGTTTAACCACAGCATTGGTTCTTTCCAAATCTATGCTACTGCATTAGTAAAACAGTTGCTTGCTCCCACAAATACATTTCTTTGTGTCCTATCACGCAGAGTACAGTCCCCATAGTATCCCAAGCATATGGAAAGCTAGCTTTACATAGTGGATATTTTATTTTAAAGAGAGAGTTCCATTTGAACCTTCTCTTTGTGTGCAGAGTGGCCTAAAAAGATAGTATAAAAGCAACTTAGAGATTGGTTTTATTTGCTTTGTTATGCAGGCATTTTTGCATGCACCAACGTCTTTACGTACTCCCAAGCTCAAGCAGTGGTGTCTCAGAGAACATCCTGTTGTAGACTAAGATGTTCTCGTCCAAGAGCACCAACTCCTCTGGGTCAGTATCCAGGAAATGTAAAAGGCCCATTTGAGCCAAGAGGTCCAGGCACCAGTCTATAAGCTGGGGAAAATAAAAGCAAACATTTGTTAGCAACTGGTGAGGGAACCCAACTCCCTTAGGAGCTGTCTGCATATCCTACTCTATGTTCTCTATAACGCATCCATGGAAGCCTGAAGACTTCACTCTTCCCTGCCCACAGACTTATAGACCCTGGGGGTGGCAGATTGACAGGAAAAAGGACTCTCGATATGTGGCAAGGCAGCAGCTGAAGGTGGTTAAGTTGTTTGTCTTCTCAGTGCTGCAGTAATTTCCCAACTGATTTCTGAACTCCAGAAGAAATGACAAGGATGGAGGGGAGGAGGGGAATTAGAGGAAACTACGACTTCATCATTCAACAAGAGTTTGTGAGAAAGCAGGTTATGTTGGGGGACCACCAAACGCGACGTCTTTCATTGCCCACCTCCCACAAGGCAAAGGTGCAGTGTTACCTCTTCTCCCACCCCCCATCTCATCTACCCCCAGACAAAGTATTCCCCAGCTCACCATATAATGTAGTTTTTCATGGCATGCCTGCTTATCAGGACTCTGAAACTATGTGAGACATGCATGCAGACAATGGGCCTGTCTCTCAGCCACGGAGGGCTCTGAAGGGATCCCTTTCAGCGCTCACAGATTGCTCTGTGTTCCCTTAATTGACAGACCCGGCCAAGTCTGACAGCAGTGGCGTGCAGCTGCTGCAGGCGGCTCTGTCTCAGGTAGGCCACCTTTCAGCAGGGAAATTGCTTTTGATTGGCTTTATTGGAAGTAGCTTCTCCTATTCTGCTGGCAAAATACTCTTGTATTTAATGGCTGACAGTCTAGCACCAAACTCTCTTTCCCAGAAGGTTGCTTCTTTTCCCCATAGGCCTAAATAAGATATCTTGAAAAGGACTGGACCTCAGCCATAAGGTACAACCTTATTTGGTCAGAACTGCTCAGGCTCTGAGATTTTATGGACCTTAGTTTCTTTTATCTCTCAAATCTCCAAGGTTTGGCTATGGCCTGAAAAAATTAAGATCCCAAGGTAAGATCACAAGAGCTGACAAATTCTAAGAGGAAGTCCTTGACTTTAGTGCATGGTCTAGACCTTCTGAGAGTCTAGGCTGCCACTTGCAAGAAGTCTTGCAGAAGTTGGTCTCTATCTTTTCTAAGTAGTCAATGAAGGATAGACTTAAGTTCCACTCAGACTATTTTCAGCCTTGGGTATCTGTGACATCAATTATTTACAAAAATCATTAATGTGCAAATGAGCATTGCTTGGGAGGGTTGGGGAGAAGGTGAGGAAATAAATTTTTTAAAAAGAGTGATGAGACTAGTATGCTCTCCCATAAGCTGTTAGCCTGAATCTGACCATCCTGTCCTTCACTCTCTGGTATGCTAGATGAGGCTGTACAGACTAAGCCCATACTTCATGGGCTGACAAATGCAGTCCTAGTTCTTTTCTGCATTCAGGGAGAACCAAATTAGGCTTCCGCTTTGTCAGAGGAAAGTGTAAAAGTAATCTCCAATGCGTTCCACAGCTTTTCTTTTCCAAAGTTCTGTTGGCCTTAAGATTTGTTTTTCAAATTACTTATAATTTTTTATATATATTTGCACTCAGCTTTCCATTGCATTTTATTATAGCACTTCTAACATGCTTTGCTAATGTCAGAATCAGGTTCAATCTTCAGGAATCATTAGTAAAGACCACTTTGAGAACCCTCAGAAACCTGGGAAAATAAAACTAAACTACTTTGGAACTCAATGAGCTACACTTCTCCAGAAATGATTACTTCAATGACCTAACCAACCAGTTCTTCAATGAAAGGAGAAAAGAAAAAGAAATTGAAAGAAAAAACAGGAGTTCAAATAATCACTAACTGCACCTTTCTCAAAGTACAGCAAGAATAATTTAAAGCTCTCCTCTCAGATTTCCTGGTGCCAAACAGCTGGGACAGTGGGCAGCTTCCTACTCCCTGCAGGAAAATGCAATCTAGCATGTCTATGCCAAGTCCATTCCTGTCCTTCTCGGCTCCATCCTTACACCTCCTTCGAGGAAACACTTTTTCTCTTCAGGTATCAAAGTACTAGAAATGGGATCTCTCAGTTCCTGCCTGTTCAAGAGATGGAGGGGCTCCAGGGGAAGGTACAGGTGCTGTTGCTGTAGACAACAACTTGCTTAAGAGTAATTTCCCACTTTTGCCAGCTGTGCCTCTACAAACAGTGAGCACAGGTGAAGACTGAGGAGACTGATACACACCAACAATTACCATGACTGCAGGTTTATTAGCCTCACCCTGTCCAGTTCTTAGCCTAAACACCAAAGCAAAATGGAAGCTTGTTATGTGATCAAAGCACTGAGCCAGATTTGGGGGAATCTGCATTCTCTTTTAACAGTGCCATAAGATGCTCTAAGTTTCTTTTCAAAAATTCCAGACATTTCCCTGAAAAGTACAGAACACATTTTCTACAGGACTTAAAGTTTCTAGGGCTACTTCTCAGCTATGTGGGTTATTTCAAAACAGTGGTGTTTAATCCTTTTTATATTATTGATACAGAGAGAACAGAAGTCTCTAGAAGAAGGTCCAGAGATTAACTCATATTCACTGTGTTATGCAAATCATCATCACAAGGTGTTCCTGTAAACATCACCTATCAACACCTAGTACTATAGGATCTGGGCATTTTCTACGTGACACCAGTGAAATCCTTCTCTCTCTTGCTTATGCATACATCTCTGTAGGAGATATTGCTTCCTGTGGCTTGCTGCTTTGTATTATGCTGGTCTGTACTTTCCTGTGTTTAATGTTATCTGAAGTGGTTGCTTGAACAGAAGGAGATGTAAAATCACAGGAAGGTATTTTTCACAGAAGAGTGTATTGTAGGATTTCCTAAAGATGCCCAGAAACTGAATTTGTTTGCTTCCTGAAATCTATTCTCCTTTTCAAGGAAAGATCTGCTGCATTCCCACCTCGACCATGTTATGTTCCTATAAGCTGGAATATTCTAGTTACCAGCTGAAAAATCTGACCTTTAAAGTAGATAAGTCTTATTATACCTTAGGAACAAATCACTATGACTGAGATCCTCTTGTCTGAAGACAGTGTCAATTAGACACTGACAAGGCAGGCTACAGGCTCTACTGCACACTGTAGAAGCACAGGGCAAATGGTAGGGATCCCACCCTAACCTCCAGGGAATTCAGCTCTGTGTGCACTACATGATACAGCAGGACACAGAGTTTCTGCTAGGCATAAACTGCTGAGTCTGATTTTCCATTTTTTCAAGGAGAGAAGAATTTAGACTTTTTGTTAGGTGCACTGACATGCAATGGGCTAGGACAGACAACGCAGACATACCTACACGATCACAGGCATTATCCTGATACTTAACATTACCCCTTTGGCAACCACAGGCTTATATATTAATTCATAACCAAGTGATCTTTTCCACAGTTCATAACTCTTTCAGTATATGGCAACACATGTGGTCCAACTAAGGCCCTTTCTCTAGGGCTATTGGGACAAACTCAAAAAGAGTGGCCAGAGAAGCACTGAGAAAGACACAACAGTGGCACAAATTCCCACTGAAGAGAGGTCAATCTGCAAAACTTTTTTTGCTCCATGTGAAAGCTCTTCACTGGGAAAGTCTCCAAGCCAAAGGGGAGAGGCCCAGTGGGAGGGAGGAGTAAGAGGCCCTGAGGGCAGCCAGCAAAAAAAGGTTTCTTACTCTGCTAAATGACACCTGGATAAATAGAAAATCCTGTTGTTCCCTGATGCTACCTAAGTTAGGGAAGTGACCAACCACTAAGGGCCTGAAAACCTCCAAGTTACTGTACTGGCAAGTCCAACATTTTCATCATGACCACTCCAGTGGGAGCCTGCAGTAATGATTCAAGTTACTACATGTCAACTAACTATGCTCATAGCCTGAAGTAAGGTTTTGCTAAGCTCCCAGTTCTGGCTAGCCCAGGCAGGGGCATGAGGTCCAGGGGACATGGCTCATGAGCAGAGGCTCTGAGCCTCTCCCAGTCACTGGGGGCAGAGAAAGGGAAAGGGTACGAAGAAGCACAAGGGGTGGCAAGGAAGAAAGATGCCACAGGGCTACATGTAATGACTGCCATGGGGCAAGCACATAGTCAGGGCTCACAAGCAACCCTTACAAGGTAACGTCAGTCATTTTCACTGGTGGGGGAGGCGAGGAAGAGAACCAGGGGAGTAGCTCAGCTGCAGCAAAGCCACACAAAGTTGGTCTGTTCGGCCGCCTTTGTGGCACTGTTGTATTTATTGAAGGCAGCAGCAGTTTGTTCTGTCCTTTCAGTTACTGTACGGGACCCGATCAGGGTGCAGATGGGACTACAAAGCAGCCCTTGTTGTCAGTAATGTGACTCACATGTCAGGCTCTTATTTGCTGTCAGTGGCTTTATTAAAGTCTACAGTTTCAGACCCTAGACCCTTGCCTATTGTATCCCCTGGCCCCAGAGATTCTCTTAGGGAGCGCTCACAATTACCAACTCTCTCACAAGAGCACACAAACACACTGAGCTGGCAGAGCAACTGTGCACTCAGGGCTGCTGCCCAGGCTAAAGCCAAGCTGGGGCACTTTTCATCTTTGAAGCTAACACATGTATAGAAACAGACAGAACAGAGAAGAGGCCATGCCTGGCACAGGACCTCTCCATCTAAGATCATCTGGTAATATACACATTTCATTTACATACATTTATTTATATGTTCTGCACTTAGAAATATACTAATACTTGCTCTCATACCCACATATGCATTCATGGCTGTGCTCTCCCTATGTTCACATACATGTTCACATCTGTGCTTCACTCACAGGTTTGTGCAATCACACTTGTGCACCAATATCAATACACAGATGGGCTGAACCTTTGCACAATGCACACGACACATAGTTCCATCATCAAGTGCCCCCACGGGTACTCACAGCCTCAGTGTCACACAGGCAGGTACACTTATCTTACCACTGCATTCTCACACTCAGCTCCACACAACCCACAGATTGTAGTCTCACCCTGATGCATACATTCTCACAGACTCAGCATGCACTTGTGTGGCTGCACAGTCACTGCTACATGCAGATGAGAATTTCCACAAAGCAACTCACATCCCCTCACTTTGAGTAGAACAAAATTCCAATTTCAGAAAATCAACTGAAGTCAAAGGCTTATTACCTAGGCAAATATTTCCTGTAAAGATTCAAGCTCTGACCTCTATATAAATGTAGAGCAATTTCTCTGACTTTACTATACACTAGTGTTGCTTAGAATTTTCACTTCCTTCTGACACAGTTATTCTTCAACATCATGGTTGTTCCTTACCACCAAAGGGTTCTCTTTCTAACCTTAAACTAGAAAGCAGGATACTTGTCACCAGCCCTGCTGCAGTGCACAAAGTCTGTCCCCCTTAATCAGTCAGCTACAGAAGAAATTATGAAACAGGCTATCATGATAACTAAAAACTGTTACAGTAAGAATGGAATTTTTAAAAAAAGGACATAAGCAGCCCCAAAAAGATAAATATATAAACACATAAATATAAATGTAAAAAAACCCACATAAATATAAAAACACAACAAATCAGAAATTTGAAACTAAAACCACACAAGTTTGAGAATGAGAATGCAAAAGTTATGATGACAAAGGAGGACTGGCTTGAGCATCCCATGGTGTCAGTGAGAGTCCTTGCACAGACTTCTTTATTGGATTGGACAGGTCTCACTGTTTCTTTCCAAGAATCACTTCAAAAGCAACAAAATAATAATCACAGATGATTAATCACATGCTATGCAGGCCAAGTGAGAAAAGTCATATAAACCCAAGCTTATTCTCATTTCTGTTCAAAAAGAGCTTATGCCTACACATAGCATTAAGAACAAGTTAACTTCAACAAGAACCAATTCCATGATTCCCTGCAGAAGCTCCTATATTATAAAACGACCATGAGATAAAAACATTTTTCTCCAGGTCACAGAACAGTCCTACTGAGTCCTCTTTCAGTGACTTAAGCATAAAACCAGCCTCCATTCTATACAAGCTTCAATTTCACATAACCATGACAAAACTTGTGAGCTCTGATCTGCAATGGCAACCCTGACCATCTGTGGGCTTTACAGATCTTGGACACCACACAAGGATCGTGATGTTGGAGCGTTGGATTCTTCACACTCCAGCACAAACCACGATAGCCAGCCACTTGAGCAGCTCTGAATGATTCACTAGGCTTCGGTACTTTTTATTGCCTGCTGTTAAAATTCTGTGTTATTTGTGGGGTGGTGCATGCTGATTGGGACATATAGCTATCCTGAAGAGAGGTGAATCTGAATGATCAGGTTATGTCAGAGATGCTTTAGATGTGAACCACAGAATCACAGAATGTGCTGAGTTGGAAGGCATCCACAAGGATCATCAGGTCCAACTATTAGCCCTGCACAGAACATCCCTAAGAGTCACACCATGTGCCTGAAAGCATTGTCCAAACACTTGCTGAACTCCATCTGACTGGTGCTGTCACTACTTCCTCGGGGAGTTATTCCAGTGCCTGACCATCCTCTGGGTAAAAATCCTTTTCCTGATATCCAGCCTAAATCTCTCCTGATTCAGCTCTGTGCTGTTTCCTGGAGTCCTGTCACTGGTCATAAGAGTGAAAAGATCAATACCTGCCCTTCCACTTCCCCTCATGAGGACTTTGGAGACTACAGTGAGGTCTACAGCCTAATGTTTTTTTTCTATTGTGGTGCCCAAAACTGCCCCCAGCACTCAAGGTGAGGCAGCCCCAGTGCAGAGTAGAGCAGGACAATCCCCTCCCATCCCTGATGATGCTGTCCTTGATGCCCTCCAGGACACGGCTGGCTCATGCTCAACTTGCCATCGACCAGGACCCCCAGGTCCCTTTTCAGAGTGCTGTTCTCCAGCCTGTCCTTCCCCAGTCTGTGCACACAGCCAGAGCTGCACTGCCATAGGTGCAGAATCTGGCACTTGCTCTTGTTACACCTCAAACTCTTGGTGATTGCCCCAATTAGTGATTATCGAGGTCTCTCTGCAGGGCCTCTCTGCCCTCAAGGGAGTCAACAGTTCCTCCCAATTTAGTGTGGCTGGCAAACTTACTTAGTATTCCTTCAAGTTCTGTGCCCAAGTTGTAGATGATGTTGAAGAGCATAGGGCCTGAGATGGAGCCCTGTGGAACCCCACTAGTGACAGGTCACCAACCTAATGTCACTCCATCAACTATAACTCTGTGTCTAACCTATCACATAAAATGATTTTTCAGCTGTTTGCTGGACATTTTATCCAGAAGGATTCTTAAAATTTGCCCATTAATACTGCAATTGTCATTATTGTTTCAACTTTCATCTCACAAGAGAAATCCCTTTACTGCAGAAGTCACATAGGGTATTTCAAACCAAAATACCCTGTATTTACAACTCTGGAAATAGATATGAAGAAAACAAGTCCAGAAGAACACATATATTGATTAGTAAGGCCTCTGGATTCACACAGATTTATTTCTGCAATTTATTTTATATGTCCAGGCAATTATTTTTAAATCAAACTAAACACATTAAAAAAAAAGTCTTTTCAGGATTGGAGGCAATAAATATATACCAGGGACCTGATTTCTCAGAAAAGGTCTGCTTCTTAAAGAATCCAAGTCTGAGTTTCTAAACAACATGAATTTTGTTCCAGAAATAAACCCTGAAATAGAAAATATAGAGGAAAGAGAACTGTACCAAAATACAAGACAAAGAACTTTTGGGTGCTATAAGCCTATTTTTGCTATTTAACTTCATGCAGAGTGAACTACATATCACATTATTATAAAACACAAGGAAACTTTAAATCATCTAAATAAAGAAATGCATCTATATATTTGACTTATACATGTGTACTTATTTGCTTTCATTCCGACAATACAAAGGCTGGTATTTCTGTTTCTTTCTGGAAATCTGCATACTTCAGAACAGCCCTACTTGTCACAGGGAAAGCTGCATGGGAGCGAGCCTGGATGAGTAGGAATGGCTCTGTATTTGTGACAGCATTAAGGAAAGTGCTTGTAGATGAAAAATGTTTGTAACAGGACACCAGGGCTGGCAAGAAGTGCAAAATATCAATTAAAGTAATGCAGATGTACAATTGCATTTTTCCCTTTTAGAGGGTTTCAATATGCTTTACAAATTATTATTGTTCTACATTTGTTGCATGTGACAGTAGCCCCAGTGAACTTTATCAGTATCTCCTCAAACTGAGCATAACAACGATGCTTTCCCAATGCTCTATATCCCAGAGGCTATAATCTGATCATCTGGAAGCTGCTTTAAAAACTGTAGTTTATCTAAACATAGCGGATCCTGAGATGCTGACATTTACTCCCTTACTGGCATACTTTTATTCCCATTTAAATAACTTGATTACATGCTCCTTTGGAAGGGCGTTTTAAGATCACTTTGACCCTACTTAGTTGAGTTCCACAGTAGTTGCAATTTCAAGCTCTTGACTATGCAGGTTTTATTCAGGTAATACCAAATAATAAGAGAAGTTAAAAACAGAGCATGAAGGCAGAGTCTCTAGATGATCCAAGACATAGACATAACTATGCAGTCCTCATAACCACTAGGTTTCATAACCATCATGTCTCTGACCTGGAAACTTGCTGCACCTTTCTGCTATGTTACTGCATAGCTGACCTTCCCAGCCTACCAGAGCTGCCCTCCTTCCTACCTCTCCACTGCTTTTTCTTTCTTTAACTCAGCAATCAGAAGGTGCTTGTATTCCCTCTCAAGGACCTTCACTGATACATGTACTCAATACCTCTTGTTTCAGGCAAGAAAAGCGAGCCCCACATCTTAACTGTCTCTATTCCCACACCCACTGTTAATTGCTGGATCTCCAAATCTGTGTCCTTGTGCCCCTCACAGGTTTTATGAAAGAATGGAGCTCCTTAATGTCCTTTGCTTGTTTCACTGGTCTTCATCACAAGCCCATGTGCAAGATCCTTAAGAATGAAATTTAAAAAAAAAAAGTCCCATTTGTTTATGCTGCTACTGCTTCTTCAGACAATCTCCATGCATTCCCTAAGCCATCTCTAAATCTCATCCCCTGTTGCCTTTTATCTTACAGTTCCTCTCTGAATCTATAGAGCAAAAACTGCCTTTTCTTCTGTTTTCAGCAGCCATTCAACCAAAACACCAAGAGCTTAGGGAATCACCTTAGAAATAAGGATCTTACCTTTGGTTTCTGACACTGTTAACTCAGTAACCTTTGCTTCCCTCTCTAGTAATGGGTCTGCTTATCTCCACCAGCATTTGCCACACATGCAAAGCATTACCAATTAAAGATCAGGTCCCACAGGTCTGATCCAGTTTACGCTCAAGCAAAATTCCCACTACCATCAGAGAACAAACCTGAGTGTGATTTAGCCCCACTCAGATTATTACTCAAGAGGATTAGGTTGATTATTTAGATTCTTATGCCTCTACTATCACCATGCAGTCAAACCAGACCAGGAGACTACAGCTTCTGGTGTACTTCAAAGCCCCTTGGGGTAACTATCTGACCATCTCTCGTGGTAAATGAGCAAAACACTAAAGGTCATCAGCCAGTTACAACCTCTTCTAAAAAGCTCCCTCCAGCTTCTAACTCAGGAATTAAAATTTCCAAGACTGAGCACTGGCAGCTTACAAAACATCCTCAGCATGGCATTATATCAGCTGCATGAAGTTGTGTTTGTGGAAGTGCAGGAACTGCAGGATATTGAAGTGACTGGGAAAATGTAACAGCATTTCCCTTAATTCAGGCACATGGCCCAGTCCTGTAGATATTTTGCCTTAAGGGTTTTTATCAACTGACAAGGCTTAGAACTGTGCTGGCTCTCTCTTCAACTTTCTATCTGCTGGCCCTGCTTGCTAGATAAATAGCTATGCTCATATAGAAAAACCTGCACTAATAAAAATATAGACAGCCAGAAATCTGCTGCCAACAAGCAAAATATCCTATATTTCACTGCTCTGCCATGGGAGAGTCATATCTCACTGAACAAATATTCATTCCTAAACACTGTGCTAATGCATAAAAGAGTCTCCAACATATCTTGGAAAATTTATGGAAAAACAAGGCCGTTCAAGCTTCAGATTCTCTGGGCTTTGTTTTGCCTCTTCTCTTTCCTCCCCATAAACTTGAAACCATTTGAAGAAAAGACGATTTTAGATTTTTCCATGTGCTTTTTTTCTTCAACTCTTCCCTTTCTATAAATAGGTCAGGTAGATCAGTGCTTTAGCCTGGGGTTTTTTTTTTGTTGTTGTTGTCGTTGGGGGGTTTTGCTGTTACTGTTTTTTTGGGGTTTTTTTGATTTGTTTGTTTTGTTGGTGTGGGGCTTTTTAGCCCAGTTGAAGCAGAAGCACTGGCTTCTCTGGTGTCAATTATAATGATTTGACCATGTGACAATCTTCTGTCTTAGATTGCTAGAGTTCTAAAGCATGGAATCATCTTTTGTTTGTTCTGCATTCATATGTTGTCTGGCATAGGAATGCCTTCGTAGGTAATACAGATCCTTGGCATTCCAGCAATACAAATATATACAAGCAAGCTAGGCTTGCAGCAGTAAATGTGTGGGTTCCCTGATTTAGGTCAGCAAAATCAGAACTAAGTTATTTGTCTACAAGTCACACTCGGACTTATGACTCTCTGGGACTGTATTTTGTGACTACCAGGTCCTTAAGCACAAGTACATCCCCAGTAAAAATGAAAACTTGGAAACAATTCTACTCATGGATTGTCAAGAATCAAGAGGATATCTCTATGAAACAAATAAAGCCATACCCTTACACAATTTTTATAGCTTGAAGCAAGCAAAACCTTTTTCTTTAGAGTTGTAAGGCTATCTTCCTAAATCCCTTTCCTGATCTGTAACAAACAAAGGATTCTTCCCTCCTTGCTCACTCAAACTTTTGTGCAGTGGTACTGCCAACTCTTAAATAAGTTCCACCTTCTAGGCCAACAGAAGCTACATTTCCTAAGAAGAGTCTCACAGTATTTACTGACAACACAACCATATATTTGCATTTGCTCTCATGATTCAGATGAGTCTGTGCTTTGAGACCCTTCAGAAAGACAGGCACAACTGGGAATGTAATTAGTTATTATATGACAGCATTTTTGGAAAGATACTGACTCAAACAAGACTTGTTTTGGCTCCACTATCAATGCTGGAAAGCATGAGCAAAGAAAGCGAGTAAAACTTTTCATTAAAAAAAACCCAAACTGTTCTATCACTTTCAAAACTCAAGCTCCTGGCTATGTAGATCTGTGGTAGAAATCATTATACTAAACAAAAAATTAGGGGGGAAAAAAAGCATGAAATAGAAAAGGCTTGCCTGGTACCTAAAAGAAAAGAAGGAATATTACACTGCCAGGAGTAGAAAAGAACACACACTGCTTCCCTGTGCCTGCCTCAGCTCCTCACTGGGGTCCTACAGACCTCAGACTCTCACCTGAGCATGGCAGTTAGGGACAGCAGGATAACACAGCTTCTCTGGAACACAACCTCAGCCTCCATGTGCAGCTGACATTTACATACTTTGGGCAACATTAAAAAGGTTGGTTCTAGCTTCATTAGCTATGTGCTTAGTAAATAGAACAGAGACCAATCTTGGACACATATAAAGCAATCAGAAAATGCTGGGAAAGAATGAAAAGTTCCTCTTCATGATTCAGGTTTTCTAGTTGGAGTTAAAGATGAAAATCAAGTTCTCTTCCAGTCCCAAACATAATTCCACTAAGAAACACGTTTCACATCAACAAACGCTAATAGAAAATGTTCCCCACTGCTCACATGAAACTGTTATGCAGATGAAACATGTTTCCTGCCAGTAACAATGAGTTACCTGCAGTTAAAACAGCAGCTAATCAGCTTTACTCACCATTAACGTGAAATGAACATGATGCTAAGTCTACAAAATGTTGGCTCAAAGCAGCCATGGTGGTAAGTTGGCCATACTAAGTGAGAGGTCCTCACCACGTTCTCTAAGCACTGCATAAGCACAAGTCTTTAGGATTGCTTTGTTACATAAAGACATCACTGTTGGAAGATGCTTACTACTAGATGCTTACATGCTACTAGGTAGGAAAAGAATTAACTGTGGTTTTCACTTGCTGTCCAACTTTAAATGCATGTCATTTTATTTTACCTTCAAGTAACACCAGCTGCTTGCAGGGTTGCCCTATCCAGAACATGCTGGTGACCAGCAGGCTCTCCCACTCAATCCTGACTGCCTGCTTGAAAACTAAGTGGAATTGACTTCACTCCCCAAAAGTAAACAAATAAATTAATGTCCAGTTTAGTTTCTTAATTCAGCATTGTAGTCCAAAATTAATGTACATCAGGTGGCATTTTTCCATGAAAGATTACATCTATTCACATAAATTCACATAAAAGGCATCCTCTAAAATCTAACTCCAGTGCCCCAAGTTCCTTACTATGGCCATTCATGTCACAAATGCAATTAGCAGCACTGGAACAGGCTATGATGTAAAAAGCAAATACCACTATATTCAATACTGAATTAAAAATAGGGAGCCTTGCAGCTATTCCTCCAAGCACCATGACTCCCACCACGTTCTCCAGCTGCTATTCCCATGTGCTACTTAACACCCTCTGGCCAGAATAAAGCATGTACAAGCCTAGGGAGGCACAGGATATAGCCAATAGCACATACTGTTTATACATCATTCTTGATTTTTACTCAGCAATGTTCTATACACATTTTGTTAGAAAAGCACAAGGATCCTTTAAGCCACAAAGCAACATTAGGTACTTTCTATTGCAAAGAGCTGTATGTACCAGACCAGAACTACCAGCTGGCAGAAATCAGCCTCAGCTCCACTTGAATACATAGAAATTAAATTATTTATTCACCACTCAAGGTGTGAAATCACTGATTTTTGGAAAACAGAATTTTCAGTTCTCTGTAGCCAAATCACTGAATACACAGATTATCCATACCAGAGCACTCTAGTATCAGTAGACTAAAATGTCTTATTCCTGATTTTGAAGAAATAAAAAATGTTTGGTCTGTGGTAAAGACTGGTGGTTTATTGTTAGGAACAAAATTAAAGAGGTATAGACAGAGAATTGGATATTTGCTGAATTCTGCAAAATCAAATAAGGCTAGAACAAGTAGATTCAAGTCTGGTGGCAATGAGAGCATAGCGTGTAACGCTGGTAGGTTGGGATTTGAGTTATGCTTAGGGACAGCAGGATCTGTAAAAAAACCAAATTTCCTACTGACCACTGTCAGACCTGTAGAGAAAAGCCAAGGTCTGGTACCACTAGATGAGAATGCCAAATTCTGGGTTTCTAAGTGGTCATTAAAAACAGGATTAGAGTTGGGGATAGAGTCTGGAACAGGAGAGATTAGAGGGGCAAATTAATTGTCTAAATCTTTAAGACTCACAAAACTGAATAAAAGTTAATGTTGTTACGGTCAAATATTTATTCTCTATTTTTCACTGATGGCAAGCAGCTGGGCAGAGGTCAAATCAGGGTTAGGATTACAATTAGGCTCTAGCTTAGCATTCCAGAAATAAGGCTCTGCTAAATAATTTTTGTTGCTCAATTCTGCCAAACCTGCTCAGGGATAAGTAGATTAAAATGTATCATTTTTAATTGTCAGACAGAATGGGGTTACTGAGCCATGATCAACGCTGGAACCGGAATGGCATCATTGCTTGAGGTAAGATAAGTGGTAAAATCAGTATCAGCATATTTAAACATCTTCTGATTAACTTTAGGACATAGCTGGATTTCTAGGCCATCACTCGTGCCAGGAATAAAGTGAGGACTAAAACTAAGATTTAGTGCAGAATTACTGATGAATTCTGACCAGCCTGCAACAGGATTGCAACCTGCCTCAGTGGATTTGAATTTTTCACAGTTAATGTTCACTGATCAACAGGTTCTTTAGCCATAAATGATACTGCAAGTAGTTCACATTTAGGGCTCGGGACAGGAGGCTCTGCAGCATCATATCTCCATTGCAGAACTCTCCCAGATCTTCAGTGGTAAGGTAAGAGGCAGATAGCCACAAACACATTGAATTTCTCAGCAGCACTGAGTCCTTGTGTTACAATGATCAGTAAGGTTAGTGCTTGGCTTTGGTGCAGGATTCACAATGGGAGGTTTTGGTGCTTATTTGTCTGGTCCTTGAAGAAAAGTTAAGGGTAGCTGCCAGAATGTTTAAATATACTATGCTGAATTGTTAGGGAGCCATGGATATCTTAGCTCTGGACCACCCTGGGGTTAGAGATGGCATTAGGGTTTGGATCTGGAGTTGAAGGCCATGCAGAGACAAGTTTATTGCAATATTTTCCTAGATTTATAGATTAAAAAGAAGAGCAAATATGAGTAAATTCATACACCTCATCCCTGAATTTCAGATGGAACTGAATTCCCACACTATCACAAGATCATTTAGGTTGGACAAGACCTTTAAAATCATCAAGTCCTGCCTACTCTATCAGTGTTTAGGAAAGCTTCGATAGAGGACTTTGGACAGGCAGCTGTGCAAAACAAGCCTGGTGAGAGGAGCATCAGTGGTCCACAACTTCAGTATGTTTAGCCTAAGTGAGTGGTGAAGTCAGAAGATCTGACTATTTAAGCTTAATTTCCAAGCTATGAGGGCTATGAAAACCACTGCAGGAGGTTTCACATGGATTGTGTTTGGGATAGGGTGCTCAGCAGTGCACAGGAAAATATTAAATCCTGCACTGTCTATTGTAACAATTTCACACTGAAATACAGAAATCTGCCTTAAAAACACAAATACAAAAACCTGTCTTTCCATGGTCCCCACGCCAATCATGTTGTTGTATTTGCTAGAAGTTCTGCCATTTCCTTTGGAGAGGCATTTGTGCTCACCCATTTTATCTCTGCCTTTGCAATCACTTCACAAAGCCACTGCTCTTTACAACATGAGTATGTGTTCGTGCCTCTGTATTCTCTTCCTCAGTGTACAGTTGATGTAGTTGACTTTGTGAAGGTTTTACACATTTCACTCTGATGAGGATTGGGGGACAGATCTATGCAGGGATCTCTAACAGATAAGCTAGTGCATACCTTGCCTTGTTAAGACAGAACTCATTTTTGTCTTGCATCCTAAGCTTTGCTGATTTTCAGGTTACATTTTGGGGACCGTTTTGATAGCTTGCCCAGCTAATCCTGGCCCCGGTAACAAGCCTCGGCACGGCCCCTCTGCTGGGCAGATTCAGCCGGCCCGGTGGGTCCCAGCGTGCCACTGTGGCAGGGGTATCCTGACGACGGAGGCAAAGAAGGAGTGGTTCTGGATGAGGTAGCAGCATGAATTTATTGAAAGCCCCCTAAGGGACTTTCTCACCTCGAAGCCCTTGCCAGCCGGAGCACCGACTGGCAAGATCCAGCACCTTTTAAGGGGGCTGGGGAAAGGGACCAGGGGTTGACCAACCAGGGCAACTCAGGGGATGACCTGACTCTTGAATGATACTTTCCACAGTCAATCTCCCCGGGATAGTAGGGCATTTCCAGGGTCAGGACCTATCACCGGGCATTCTTCAGAGAACTTTCCAGGACCTGGGAAGGGCTCCAAAGTGGCAGTCCTGCCCTCAGGAGAGGGAAGAATAGGGTACAACCAAACACAAAATTTGTGGGGTACATGGAATAAACCATTAATACATAATTTGATTATAAGGCACACCACTACAAGGTTAGGCTTTTCTTCCCGAGCAGCTTGGAAGTGATGCAGCGCTGGATCGCGAGTTAGTGCGGGTCTGGGGTCTGGGCCGAGCGCAGGCGCTCCTCCGGCTGAGCCGCGCTGGGCACATCGTGCGTGGCCGTGAGCGGGGAACCTGCGAGGGGCAGCGGGCCGGACGGCCTCCCTCCGCGGCCCCGTGCCTCCCTCCATCCACCCCTGCCTCC
>VYXF01013115.1:50263-80608 GCA_013397295.1 Polioptila caerulea | reverse complement strand
GGGCCGCGGCCCCCCAGCCGCCCGCATCGCCCCCCTCCCCCGCCACCGCTAAAACAGCAAGTTTGTATGCAAACCCCAGCTGGCCCCATTTCACTAGATGCACGTTCATTTCTATTCCTTTTCATTCTTCACAGAACATGTTATAATCTTTGATCATCATTTGTTTAAATTGTATAAGTAATCTGCCCGGTTTTAATAGGATTTTTCTATGAATCGGCAACAAACCATGAAATGTGATATTTTCACCATGACCGACCCAGGAAATTAGTCAACTTTGTCCTTGATTTACATGGGACCTGGCCAACTCCTCACGCATCGCAGCAGCAGCCGCTCACTGCCTGCTCCCCCTACATTTCATATTGCAATTCTTTTCTCTCTTTCCTTCCTCTTTATAAGCGGAGTTATATATACACACCACAGATTGCCATCCATGAACAGGGCCTGAATTTAGCAATGCCTCCATGGCTGCCTAAGTAGCCTGGGTTAGCAAACAAGGCCCCACAAAATAGAGATTGAAAAAAAGCACCAGAGACTTATTATTATTAAATGCAATACATGTGGGAGATCTTTTTTCCAGCTTCTCATTCCAATCCTTTTGAGTGCAATAACACTATTTCTTCAAGTTTCCCATAGTAAGTATAAGAGCAAGCTTCCTCAAAAGAAAGCTGAAATTCTCAGTAACTATAATTCATGCTATGAGCTGGGGCTTACAGGAGAAAATAATTGCTGCAGTACTCAAAATGGCCAGGCTTAGAAATGTTGAGACATTCAAGGGGAAGATACAAAAATAGCTGTTTGAGCCAATCTCTCCATCCATCCATTTCACTTTCTTTTAAATAATGAGCAATTTCTATCCTAGCCTATATCACATCTTTTTCATTACAATTTCAGGTTTTTGACTTGTTTTTTCATCCCATTGTTTGACAGTGCGCACACATGCAAGCTTTTGACAGAAAGCGAAGTTGCAAGGTAGTAATTTGGCACCAAGACTGTAATGCAAAACACCCAGCATGACTCTTTTTTGGGTAACAAGTTCCTCAGCTTGGGCACACAGGTTCCATCCTCCCCATGAGGATAGATTTTCAGTTCCTGTTCAATTCTGCTCTGCTGGAAACTATGGCTGTATGGAGAAAGGTGGTGCTCCAAACACTCAGGCCCCATGAGCTACTTTCCAGAGATTGTGAAGACACTGGAAGGCAGAGTTGACATACACAGCACAGCCTGCAAGACCCTGCTGTCAGCTATTTAAATAGATGAGAGAAAGAAGAAAGGTGTCCTTCAGCTGCATCCCCAAGCAGCCACAGCACAGCTGTGTGGGCAAAACATGGGGACACATTGCTCCTCAGGTTCAGTGCTGCTCAGATTCTGCAAGCCCACCCCAACAGATATCCAGTGTGAACAGGCAAATGCTAAGAATGTCAGCAGCTGCAACAGGTAAATTTTACCACCTTGCAGAACATACCACAATTAAATTCAGTTTTATCCTGTCTCCCTATACAGGCACACTCTTTGTGTGCATGTTTGCATACAGCATTTGTTCTGGGTTCCCCAATGCAGTGTCTCTAAGCCATTATGGCAGCTATATCTGTGGTCTGGTAAGTAGCTCATGTAGCACTGAGGGAGTCAAGTTTCTAGGCCCAATTTGTTCTTTAACTACGTTCTGATACCAAATCACCCCCTTTCCCCCACTGTCTATTTCAGGTTAAAATCTCTTGCAGACAGGAGCTATCTCTCACTGAATGCACATTTGTAACACAGCAGGGTAAGGAGTGGCCATCAGCTGGCTCTTGAGGTGCTTCTCTTGTCTCACCCAAAAAAGCCACCATACTCCTCATCATCACTCTAAACCAGGAGAGCTGCTGCCCCTTCCTTCCCTTGCTTGGCCTCAGCTCTTCAGGGCAGCTAGATTCTCTGTCCTGGAGGCATTAATGCCCAACTTCCCAATCCAGGCCTCCCTGCCCCCACATCTCGTGCACTCCCCAGTACGTCACCCCTCTCAACTCCCCAGCCTGTGAACAGCCCCTAAGGTTAGGTTTTATATTTCTTACCCACTGGCCCCTCCACTCCCACCAAGTCAAACTTCAACCAAACAAAAAAGAAAACAGAGGGAGAGAAAGGAAGAAAGAAAGGCCCCAAGAGGCTCCCGGTCGTTCCAATCAGGTCACTGTTTCCATACCAATTAGGACAGATGCAAAGCACATTATTAAAAATAGGTCTGCAGACCCATCTATGTTGATTATTGTCCTCCATTTCCGTCCCCAGCCAACTCCGTTAATTAATAAAGAAACTGCCAGAGAAGGAGGGGGGGAAAGGGTGGCAGGGATTCCCCTGACTGGAGCCTCCTGTTCAGAGAGTTCAAGAGAGAAATTGGACACTTGAGCCTCTCTGCCATTTTCCATTGTGTGTGTTTTTCCTAATGAACTGTTTAGTGATGCAGGGCTGGAAGTCAGCTTTACCCCACCCCCACTAACTACCATCCATCATTAAGTGACCCAGTAAGAGGTATTTAGTACTTAACCCTCTCTAGAAGAAGTCAGATTGTTGTGTGGCTGGTTTTTCCATCTCCAACCATCCTTTGCATCACTTTGTCTGTCTCTAAAAACATCTCTGTATTTTTTTTTGGAGATGGTTGCTCTTTCTTAGAGGAGTCCTAGAAAGAGACAGCAGCAGCAGTCACCTCATAGCCAGCCTCTGTACAGAAGAGGAAGCACTCCCTGGAAAACCAGGGATGAGATCCTGGCTTTGTTGACATTGTTGAGGCCAGGATTTAACTCTCACAACTGTAAAACCATCTGCCTCTGAGAGGGCAAAGAATTTGATGGAGGGATGGCCCTATAATCTGTGCAAGGCATGTTGCTGATCAATATACGCATTGGCGATTTGCAAGAGGAGAAAGAATACATAGTCAGTAAAAGTCAAGGAGGGCTGTGAGAAACTAAGTGATAGATAATACTTGCAACAGACAGCACGCTTGTCTCCTTCCAATTCTGCTAGCCCTGCAGGACTCTTCTCCAGCCAAAACTAATTTATCTTCATAACCCTTCCTCAAAAAGCAGGACAGTGTTATTAGTGCCATTTTGACAGTGGGGAAACTGAGTCAAGGACAAACTAACCTGACCAAATCATTAAATGAGTCAGACAGAGCTAAAAATGGAACTGTGCAGTCCAAGGTTTCTCAGTCAGTGCACCTTTGCTTTAAAGCGGAAGTTAGGGGGAGGCAGAGAGGTTAAATGAACCATTATCATAATTAGACTTGATGAAAGCAAATCTGGGGTTTGGCCCAAGATGGCAGATCACGTTTACCTTAAATGAATGTATGTCAGTGCACCTCCTAAAGTTTCTCTATTAAAATGCCCTCGTGAGCTCTGAACCTGTGAGGTAGAAGTCCCAGATATAATTTAGAGTGCAAAAGGCCCTGCATGATCTTGGTCACAGCACTTATCTCTAATGACCTCTAAAGGTGCTCTCCATCTCTAAAACAAGGGCTGTCACACCCATTTGTACTGTAAGGTATTTTTTGCAGGGTCTTTCTTACTAACACACTTTTACAACACTCATGATAGTGGGAACTGCTGATACTTCTGGAAGAACAGCCACAAATTGCAGCCATGTCTGCACCTCTGAGCTGACAGGCAAAACGCATTCACGAGCACAAGCAGGAAGAAGAACTGTAAAGCATAAGCAAAACAGCCACCTGCAGATGCCAGCAAGGCTGTTTCATTTGCAGACTGACTGCAATTTCCAATTAAATACCAAGTTACTTTCACACAGTCTGTTCTTTCGTTAGACTGAAGGGTTTTGTTTTCTTTTTCCTGAGTCACTCTTTACTAGAGACTTTCCACATCACATGTTTTATTTTTCACAAGGGCTCTAATGCACCGCATAATAAAAACTCATGTCACAAGTCCAGAAAATCCACTGCAGGCTTCAAAAATACACACAGAGAAAAAGAAAAAAAAAAAAAAAAAAAAAAAAAAAAAAAAAAAAAAAAAAAAAAAAAAAAAAAAAAAAAAAAAAAAAAAAAAAAGAGAGAGAGAGAAAAAGAAAAGAGGCTTGGATAAAAAAGATGTTTAGATTTTTTTCAGCCTAAACCTAAACATTTCTATGACATCCCTCGCCCTGCAAATTGAATTGCTGGGAACATCAAGTGATTGACCGAACCCTGAGGTGTGATAAAATGCTTTCCTACACAACAGGACTGAACTTCTAGTGTAGTATCAAGTCTACTATCATGGAGGACAGAGACCACAAACATTGAACCACTTAGTTTGATATCCCCACTTCTGTACGGATCACTAATAACTCAGGATGCCAATAATTAACAGCCAACATAGATATATTTCAAGTTCACCAGAGAAAAAACATTATGGGAAATAAGGCTGTCCTAGAACTACAGAGCATCACCAAGATGCCTCTGGGTCTGGTAGGCATTGGACTGCTGCAATGGACTGTATACTGAAAAGGAAATTACCCTATGTATGATGAGACAGTTCTGTATACAGAGATAAGAAATGAAACAAAAGCTACAAGTGGTGGATATATGGTAAGAAGTAGTGTTTTCTTCCTACTGTACTAGAAATACTGTATTTTCAAAATTTTGGTTTCTGCAGAGTACCAAATATGTGTGAGGCTGGGTACTACTTCTTCAATAAGTACATTGTAAATGTGCCAGCTTGGCCTGAACACCTGTGACTGAACCAGAGATACCTAAAATTAGAAATAGGGCCTGTGTTTTCACAGGTCCAGTACAAAGAGTAAAAAATAAACCCCTAACACAGAGAGGCCGCAGAAACACAGACTCAGAAACAGAAACTCTGTCCCACCTGAAACATCCCAGCATTCAACAAGTACTTGTCTCTCCTCCAAGCCTTTGATTGTGGACACTGGGAACAAAGAACATACCTGACCTACTCCCATCATCATGGCTTTTCTTATTATGCCAGTGGAGAGAATATTCTTTTTCTCTCTCTCCTTCCTATGAGTAGAGCCCTTGTACTGCAATTACAAGGGACACACACATTGGCTTTTTGTTGGCTGTCTACAAGGAGCAGGACTGTCAGAACCTTCTCTTCCTTGGGAAAACTTTGTCTTTCATGTAATTTTTCCTGAAGCTGAGGCTCAGAGTAACCAAAATATGACCTCAAATGAGTCAATGGGACACCCCATCGGCATCATCCTGCCTCACATTTATCTTGTGGAGCCAATTTCAGAGGCACTTCATTTCTGAAGCACTTTTAGGTCCTAGTACAATTTACGTTGGGCACACTCTGCTCTCCAGCTAAGCAAACATTGCTTTGTTTTCTTTAGCCCTTGAGAGCTCTTGCCTTCAGCATCCCCCCAAGGGGAAAGGAGTAGAGCCTCTTGTGTCGGATGAATGCTCACATGAGAGGCTGGTAAAGCAAGTGGTCCCTCTTGGCTCATATATAGAGGAAACACCACCCATGACACAGGGTAAGTCCCTCATCTAGTGCTGGACCTAGACCTGACCACTGTCTGTTTGCTTCCCTCCTCCTTCACCAGTTTGTGAGCAAGTCCCTGACCCAATTGGAACAAAACCTCCAGCAGATGCTTCCCTAACTTCCTGAGAGGCATGGTGGTGGCTCCTTGTTAGAGAGCCCTTAGATCAGGCTGAGAGCATCCAAGTGGGTCTAAAGCATACAGGAGGGCCCTTCAACCACAGAGAGCCCAGTCATCCTCCAGCTGCTAAATAAATATAAGCAGCAGTGACAGAAAATCAGCACTCCACAAAATTGTTTGTGGGATTTGCCAGAAAAAGCAAATCAGCAAGAGCAATGTAGTGTTGAGTGGGAAGGAGACTCAGTAAAGGACAAGGGAATGCTGGGAGTGAGCAGTGGCATTACCAAGAGGCAAAACTGACAAAATGGACAAAAACTGGCTTAAGCACAGATTTGATAATATTGAATTTGCCTCTTCTGTGTCAGCAATTTGTACACCAGCCACCAAGAAATACTGATGATAGGAAATAGTGAGAGAGCTAAAAAATTAAGAAAATAATCAAACCCAACACAAGTAGAGACCATTTAGACTTCAACTAGTATGACTTGTATGACTAGTCATACTTGTATGAGTAGTATGACTTGTATCAACTACTATGACCAGTATGACTTCAACTGGCTAGTGCTGCATTCCAGAGCAAGAAAACCCAGGAGTAAAGTCAAGCTGGAGAACTAAGTCAGCATCTAAAACAGTGACTAGCACCACAACAACAAAAATAAACAGCTTCAGGTCCAACTCTAAGAGCCTGTGTTCAGTGAGCCATAGATAGAGCTGAACACACCTTTATTTCAAAGATGCTCCTTGCTCAGCACATGGAAGAGATGAGACAGTCCATTATATGCTCTATAGCATGTAAATAGCCATACACCAGAGATTCCTCCTCTTCTACAAGTTTACCCTCAGCCAAGAAACTTCAGCCTTTGTGAAGTGCCCATCTGCTGCTTTCTCATCAGAATATTCAATTATTTATGAAAAATGGAAGACTATCACCAGAAGTAGTTTAAGAAACCAGACCATGGAAATATTCAAAGGCTGAGCATTTATGGCCTATACCCAGTTTTGAGTCCTGTACCCATACAGCAAGAGCATGCCTCAATAAGAAGGACTTCACATGCACAGCTATGAACCAATGTGAAGACAGGTGTAGGTGTCTCTCCAGGCAAGAGAGAAGCGCCTGCCAGACTAGATGTCCTACCCTGCTCTTCAACACTCCTCACCCACTAGATTACACAGCTCCCCACACCCATGTACTTGTATCTACAGGTGCCCATATTTAACTCAGATACTTGGATTTCACTGCAAATGAGCTGCCTGGAAACCAAGCGTGCAAGGTCTAAACTCGTGGATTCCACCCTGAAACTTTGTGTTTTGTTTCCCAACCTTCAAAATGCAAATAGCAGAAAAGAAATGTGGTAAAATCTTCAGGTACTATTATAATGCAAGAAAACTGAGTAATAGAGCTACCAAGTGTAAGAAAGGGAAAAATCAAAATCTCTATGGAAGCAGTTAGAAATATTTCCTTATAATTCAACCACACCACAGACTTTGCAGTTTACAGTCAAATCCCAGTTACATTCTCTCCAGCATTGCCTCTGCCATATACAAAGAACCACATAGTTCTCCACACTACTCTGGTGATATTTTGATGATAGGATAAAATAGATGGGAAGCCAGAAGCTTTAGTGAATGAAACATTAGGGCATTGACTCACTCATTACTCATTTTAGTACTCCAGTCCATAGAAATCTCTAAAGGCAGCTGCTTTCCCAACATATTCATGTTTTCACAGAATCCAATGCTCTTTATAGGGAAACTGGTTGAGAAACCTGTGCCCTCAGCACATGCTGTCCTGTGTGTCAAGAATATTCACCTCTAATTTCTTATTATACCTTTAAAAAATCCAATCCCTTTCTCTTCGTAGTATGGACAAGAAATATATGAACAAAATTGACCTTGTAGTTATGTCCTGGATAGGATTTGACTTCAGAGTCCTGATTCAGACGCCCCATGTAATAGCAGGCAGATGATCAAGTTTCAAAGCTCCTCAGAGTTAACAGAGATCCTACTATTGTTTCAGTGGTCTTTGAATAAGACTCCTAAGTGGTTTTTTTCCACTCAATCTGCACTGTGTATTTACACTGTAAGCTCCCCAAGGCAGAGATTGTTTCTCATTTAACTGTGCCTTTTGTCACAACTAAGATTTAAGTGACACTCTAACAATTATGCCCTGGTCCTGCTCCAGCATACTGACTTGGGGAGTGGAAGGGACCAAAAGGGAACCCTCATGTTCAGTGTATTTCCTGTATGCCTTGAGGTATACAGCCTTTTTTTTGTTTGTTTGTTTTTTGGTAACAGATTAAACAGATAAACCAGAGAAGTTTCAAAGAGAGAGAGAAAAGTCTAATGCTCTAAGATCCAATTCCTGTGCTCTGAGCATTAGACACATAACTTTCAAAAAATATCTAGGCTTGGCATTGCTGCTCAGAAACTGCAGGAAAGACCTTGAATTGTCTTATGCCAAAACTTTCAAAACACAAGAATACAGTGGCCCCCAATCACTATTGATTACAATGCTGATTCACTACACAAACCATAATCCAGCCCTTGGAGGAATACAGATTTTGACCTGTATCTGCATCTTTCCTATCTATTAGTGCCAAAAGCACGTGCAGTATCCAACAAAAATTAGCTCCAGCACACATCACCACAAAGTTTATTTACAGTAAAGTAAACAAGACTGTTTCTTCCTGTCTCAGCATTATGCCTTTCCCTCCAGACTTTTCCCTTTCTTTTTGTTGTTCTTCCCCCAAAGGTCCCCACAAGCACAGTTCCTAAAGTACTGCCAGGAGACAAGAGGCCCAGCAAAGCCCCAGAATGACTCCTAGGCTTCATGCCACCAGCACCTGCCCCTGTGGCCCTAGCAAAGTTGGTCACATAAAAGCTGGAACATCCCCTAAATCTTCACTAATTATCCCTACAGACTTCAATGTCCTCCAGAACCATGTGAAGGATCTTCCTAATTACTAGCCAGACAATGGAGAGTGGAGTCAGGTCCCTGGGATCCTCGAGCCTGCCAGCCCCAGCCATGCATGTTCCTGGTTGGCCTCTGGGGCTGACTGCTCCATATGGACACTTCCACCCCACACTTCCTCTCTTCCATCTCCACCCAGCTCCTTCCCTGCCCCCATTACCACAACCCCCAGCATGTGGATTTTATGAATGAAACTTTCTGACAGTTATGAGATTGGCAGAGGCCTATTCAGCAAGCTGGGGAATGTGTGAACATCAGGCTTCATTAGAGACTTCTCCCAGTCAGCTGATAGCTCATTAACTTAAAGTGGCCTCTTGTTTTAAAACCTCAGAGACCAGGAGGTGGGGTGTAGAGAAGGGGGGATGGTTCTCATTGTTCCTCTTGCCTCTCTCCCCCTCTGCCCCCTGTGAGATTAGGCGCCCTTGGAGGGGAGAGAGAGAGAGAGGCTAAAACAACTTTAATTAGTTATTTTCAAAGATTTTCTCCCCCTTTCTTCCTTTTTTGTGTGTGTGTGGAGCAGGGGGGGTCTCTCAGCTGGGTTTTTCTGCATGGAGGAGCTCACGTCATTATGCTTAAATCCAGCTCCTCCATCCTTTGTTTCCTGGCCAACAATAGAAGAGGGCTTGTAAAAAGCTCCTTCCAAAACTCCTGGAGACTGTCTGAAAAGGAAGATGGGGTGAAGACTCCTCTCCTTCCTCTCTCGGTCACAAAAGTGACAGTCTGGTGCCTGTGCCAACAGCTTTCCTGTGTTAGTACTGGGGGTAAGTAGGGCAAACAGAGGGCTGATTCCTAAACTGCTGCTCTGTCAGACGAAAAGTGGAGCCCAGACTCATTTCACAAAGTGTCTGGAAACTGTTCTCTGTGTGGCTCTAAGGTCAGGCTGGAGCTATGGACATCGAGGTCAGTCTTAGGACTTCATCCCAAGTCCAAACCCTTTTCTTTCTTTTAAAGAGATCATAAAATAAGTGTAGCAATCGGGCAAACTCCCCTTTCATGACTTCTCTTCAGAAGAACCTGAAATAAACAACTAAATTGCCATTACAGTCACACATAGGGAAACTGGCTGAGAGCAGCACATTCATTTCTTACAGGCAGCCAAACTACAAACCACAAGAGCTTTCAGCAAGTCGTGCTACATGGAGTTTACCAGAATAGAGAAGGTGATATTCCCTCAGTTGTGGCATAAGGAGAAATAACAAGAAAAAAAAACAAACAAACAAAAAAGCAACCCAAACATTAAAAATTCCCAAACAACTACAACAAAGAAAAGCATCTTTGTTCCTTGTTATCACCAAAGCCCACAACAGCATCCTAGAGTAGCAGTTGCTATAGTGCCAACCTCCAGCTTCTCTTACAATTCTTCTTTCAGTACTGCAAAGAAACACCTCTTTCCATAGATTCTCTCTGGGGCCATCCACAAAAGAGATATGTCTATGAAGAGGACATAAGTTGATGTTTCAGTGACTAGATGAGGCAAAAAAATCTACCATGAACTATGGTTTATGTAATTCTGTAAATCACATTTAATAGCATCTCCTTTGCCTGTTTAAATCAGAAGCTCCCAAGAATTTGGACTAATAGACTGATAGCTCTCAAATTTTATTCCTAGATTGCAGCCCA
The DNA here is from genome assembly GCA_013397295.1 of Polioptila caerulea. NCBI lineage: Eukaryota > Metazoa > Chordata > Aves > Passeriformes > Certhiidae > Polioptila > Polioptila caerulea. Next base: position 70,440 of record VYXF01013115.1, on the reverse strand, counting down.
GACACAAGAACTGAGGTGTTGGTGGATGTTGAAGGCTGCAGATGAAGGAGCAGATGAAAACTGCCCCCATGGCTTCATGAATCAGATTCAAAAGCAACAGTTTGGATACCAGGCTTTCCAGGACAAGGATTTCTACTGCAGTTTAAGCATTTGGTATCTAATTTGGTCAGCTTTCTTACATGAAATGAAACAGCTTTGGCGAGGTTTTAGAAACAAGACCCTCACTCCCTTACACCTTCTTCAAAATTAGAGCATAAACCTATTTCCTCTCAAGTCAATGGCATTCCCCTATGGCCCAAGGAACCAGAAGGTGGGATTTTGCCCCTCTTTAAACACTGACAGGCCAAGCAGAGTGGTTTGGAGTCACTTGTGCTGTGATTCTGTCAGTTTTCATAAGCAGAGTGAGAGTGGCTGGCTCCTGGCTCTGCAGTCCTCCGAGGAGCTGTGCTCTGCAGTGCTGCTGAAGCCGTGTGCTGGTGTTGCCAGCCAGCTGTCAGAGGCACCATCTGACAGGACTCAAACATTTTCCACAAAGGCTGTAAACCAGGGGTTTTCTGCAAGTCTTTACAAGAATGTTCTTCTTGGCAGTGGTTGTATGAATGACAAGTCTTTCCCTCCACTGTGTACCTTCTCTTCTATTTTTCGTGTCTGAATCTTACATCCATGGTTTGTGGAGATTTTTTAAAGTTAAACATCTCCAATATCCCTTCCGAGAAATGACTGTATTTTCAAAGTAGTAAACATGACTCTTATGTACCAATAAGAGGCGGAATCATGTTCTAATCCAGTTGCCTAATGAGCCTAGAATCTCTGAATTAAATAAACCCTGCAAGTATTACTTTTTATTGTGCTTTCATTAAAGCAAAGAATTTTCTTCCCTTGCTGATTGCAAGGATTTTAAAACATAGATACATTTACATTTGTGAGAGTTTCTGTTCTCTGCCCTCAGCATCAAAGAATGTACTACATTTCGTAATGAGTCACACCGATTTTCCCTTGCCATGAACTGGTTGGTCCCAAAGTTTCCAGGAAAGGCTACTCCCCAGATATCATTATCTCACTCTTGAATTTAAAAATCAGTCCTCAAGCTCTTTTCTACAGTTACCACCAGAAATAGCTGTGCTCATCAAAATACTGGGTTTTCCCTCCAGGAAAGCTTAAAGATTACTCACAGGACACTCACCAAGCTTACCAGAAGAAGAAAACAAAGATAGTAGTAATATAAAGGTTAAAAAAAAAAAAGGAGAGAGGGCTGTAATTCTGTTTTGTTTATCCCTCAGTAATACAGAAGCACACAATGCACCAAGTACCGCCCACCTGCAGGTAAAAGATGAGCTACAGAGATGCTTGGACATGGGTTGGTTTCCAGCCTTTGGGTCCAAACCCAGAGGCCCACGAAGCCTGCACAGAAAAGCCTGACAGAGAGAAGAGGAGCACCCCAGCCCAGGCTGTGGCTGGCTGACTGGAAACAGACACTGTGCCAGGCAAGTCTAAGTTAGACAAGACAGAAAAGAATGGAAGGAAGAGTTGTTGTTTTCCTCGCTTTACAAATGGATAATGCAAACAGACTGCGCTATCCAAAGATCAAAACACACATTTTTAACAGAACCAGAAGTAAGGGCTGCTTTGCCTGACTACCACTCACAGACTTCATTTAAAAAAATAAAATCTGGTCATAAAGAAAACAGCACAAAGTAGGAAAAAGCGTGGTTTTCAGACCAATGGATATATTGATACTATTTCAACAAACAAACTTTATCTACTCTGTGTCTTTGGAGTGTCATGCCTGCAATAAAATACAATTTCACTGAAAAACTGCTTTCACCACCTCTTTTTCAACATTTTCCATGACAAAATGGAAGTTGGGCAGAATCTGCATAGCAGTATGACAGCTCCTACGAGTCCAGCAGCTAGAAAAGACTAAGCAAAAATGGGTCAGAGCATACAACCAGTGGGCAGCAGCAGTTTTGTGCATAGCAGTGGCATTCAAATAGGATTTTTCCAAAGACATACAGCACTGACATTTTAAAGTTCTTTCCCAGCATGAAGGCTGCATCCTGACATGATCCAAATTTAACCTCAATAGGCTCTATGCTGCCACAGCTGGGATGCTCCCTGTACCCAAGGCAGCTAATGCAGGCTTTGCTGAATTGATTTATTTCTTGGCACCAGTCAGAAGTCTAAAGCATCTTTTACTCCTCAGTCTAATGCAGAATTCCTGCCATATGGAGGCATAGATTGTTATATCACTGTAGAGTGACTTTAGCCAAAATGATGACCAACTCTCTAGCTGGATGCACCCATCCGAAGAAACTTCTTGAGAAAGAAGTTTGCAATAGGAAAACTCTAAACAGGAAAAGTCTAGATACAGGAAGAGATAAAACAACTTGCCAAGGTCACTGGGCAGGACAATGTTAGATCTTGCACAGGGTTTAGCTTCCTGGTGCTTCTGCTTCTCTATTAAGGTACACTTTGGAATGGAACAATTCAATGAGCACAAGCTAATTGCTCACCTGAAGATCTTTTTCCTTTCTTCTTGTACAGGACAATGTGGTATGATCATTTTTTGCACCAATGTTTCAATTTTAAATCCCTGAATCACAGAATATCAAGAAGGGAAAGCAAATTTAATATCTAAACCAAAATGAGTGGTATTGTAAGAGGTGTTTACTGTCCTGGCACTTTTTAAGACTACAAGTATTTGATTTTTAGTTCTGTTTTCACTGGAGCTCTGAAAGTGCTCCAGCAGGTGCTGGTCTTAGGTCTACAGATACTGCCTCACTCATCTAAATAGGAATTTTAGGGCACTGGGTATCCCAGCTGCTTTTTTCTTTTATACCAAGATGTAACGATCTCTACTGGATTTTTCCCCCTCCCCCTTACTCAGTGATGCCCAAAAAATAAGCTTGGTACCAACCAGCATAAATCTTTCTATGTCAGACAGTGCAATGCATTAATACATCCTGAAGATAAAAAGTATATCTCATCCCAGCACTGGCCAGAGGAAGAAGAGGCTCTGTTCAGTGAGGCATCTCCTGGCTGGTGGGAAATGATGTGCATTCTCTGTGCCCAAAACTACGTGAGGATGAACTTTTGACTTCAACCCCTGCCAGGGCTGAAGAACTTAAAACTTCTTTGTTTGCTCCCTGTAAAACAATCCCTTTTTACTGTGATGTCTCTGTGAAGGTGGTAACTAAGGCCCAGCCTTCTGTCATGGCCAATATCATTTCAGATTTAGCCTGACATCATCAAAGTTCATGCTGAACGGCCAACTTCTCTCCTCGTTTTCATCAAATTAATGCTTTTTTTTCAAAACACATCCATACGCCACAATTCCAATGGCATGCCTTTCCTAGCTGTCTTTTCCTTCTTCACTGTCACTATTTCATTTATGTATATAAAGATTTCATAGATCAAATACAGATCACTCAACATCCTGACATTCTTAAGAGCTAGCTATGAACTCTGATTATCACAGAAATTTTTCCTAAAACAAGCATCACACAGAGTCTATTTTCTCTTCTTGATGAAACCTCAGCCAGCATAATCCTGACATGTGGCACTTCCACACACTCAGCCACTGGACAATACTATGAAATAGGGAGATGGTGAGTCACTGCTCAGAGCTTCAAGTTCCTGCAGGTGTGCTACACTGGCAAGGAAAGTTGAAGTTATAGCTAAGAAAATGATACATCACTTAAAATGATAATCAATTGTGATAGAAGACAATGGCAAAGCATTACAAAACCTGGCCTAATAGTAAAACACAAAGCAATGCTATGTTCTCACTCCTAAAAAGTGATTTGGGGAAGCTGAGAACAGTTCAGAAGGCAAGGCACCCCAATAGCACTGTCCTTCAAGAATAGAACTAGTGGCAACTGCCACTAGAACAATGGTAACAGTGGTTGGATAATCAAAGATTTACTTATATTTGGTCTGCTAATATCAAGGTAGAGGGGAATGCTTTTTATTTTAGACCAGCACAGGAAGGTTCACATAACATTTGGATAGTTAGGAAATTCTATTTGGCAAGAGGAATAACAAGTCTGTTACAGACAGCATAAGAACAATAAGGCTACCATGAGGGGGCACTGAAAGAAGGCACTAACCCTGCAACTAGGAAAAGGATTCTTGAAGAAATATCATTATGAGGGATCAGGAAGAAAAGGCCATCTACTTGATGCCTGTTCTGAAGAATGCAAAGTCGTCAAAGAATAAAGCAGAGAAGGAAAGAAAGAAATAAATCAACATGAAGTTCCTTCAGGAATGCAGTGAGCACGAGGGGTGCCTCTGTTTGGCAGCCCCAGGACGCTTGCAGCCCTGGCTCAGATTGTGTGGATATGTTTTTGACTTGTCCCAGTCAGCAGATTAATGGCATTAACGAAGTTTCCATTAGCATCGGAGATTGGGGAGGAGGGTGAAGAGACAGAGGCGTCCAAGCGGAAAGCCACATGACTGCAGAATTGATAAGGCTAAAGATGAAACGGAGCTTCATTGGCATAAGAGAGGCCAGGAAATGCCACTACAAATTAGCCCCAGGCCTCATTTCTTTTCCCTTCATTATCCAAACCCCTTCAGGAGAAGAATGGAGGAGGTTATGACCCTCTCCCAACACACACATACACAGATATTGAGTGAGTCTCTCTCAATGAACATAGACATGGGTATATCTGTGTGTGCCTAAGGGTCTGTGTGTGTGGTATATTTGTGTCTAGGCAAACCTGGATTAATATACTAAGTATACTAAATTTTAAAAATATGTATCAGTATTCACATCAATTTGTATGTGTAAGGGCACATGTTCTCATATCTACAAGTTTTGCAGTTAAACTGTAACCTTTTTTTCATATAATTGAGCTTTTCCTGAAAGTAACACCATTGAATGCAAAAATCATGCACAATTCTATGAGCTGAACAATTCCAGCAGCTGAACGTGTGTGAACAGCTCTGTGTGTCCACAACAACTTATATATTATTTTCACAGTTAACTGGGCATCAGTTTCTACATACATGTTTTCCTGCAGACTTATCCTTCTGCCTGCCTTTGAAGGTCTACATACAAGGTGCATTCTGAGGGCAACTCCGCTCTTCCACAGGGTTTGTTTGTTTTTTTCTTTTGTGAGTGCATATCCTGTGTGCCTCTGTATTCCAGCAATTATGTGGTTCCTTGTGTCTGTGTCCCAGCTGTCTCTTTTCTGTGCATGAGTGCCTTTTTTAGAAGTCTGCATACCTCAAATAAGTTCTGGACTGCATACTCACTTCTGTGTATCTTCCTGTTTGTGTATTTTTGGATATGTGTGCTGGAGAATACACTTCTGTATTTCTGAAAATTTTTCTTTAAATTACATGTAAACTATTCTGCGTGAAACTATGGACAAGTTTTAGTGTCTGTTCCTACACATATCATTCTTGAGCATATATCAAAAATTCTATTTATTGCACCTGAAACTTAATGAATACAGGTAAATGCAACAGTGAATAATAAGTATTTGTCACAAGAAACACACAAATTCCATTATGTGGCTATGAGAACTAGCTAAGGAAAATGAACAGAATATAAGATTCGTTTTAGCTGATCATTCAGATCCAGAAGAATGTTTCTTACATAGATTAAAAAATAACATTTCTGCAAGTCTAATGACATCCATGTGTTAGTAAGAAAGGTGGGTTCCCTTCAAAGAAACTGTTAGCCGCTGGCTACTAACATGAGAGACAACTTTGCCTAGGGGTAAACAAGAAAACAACCTCCTTCTGCGTTTGGAAAACAAAAAGAGGAGAGGAAAAAAGCCAGGGAAGGATGTGTAAATGGAGCTTTGTGCAATGGTGCTCTGTTATGTGAGCTGTATGTGACAATAGCCCTGAAACCCTATGCGAGCAAACTCATAAAAGAGGTCACTGTCTCTTTAATTAAAGCTCCCTGGTTTGAGGTTAAAAACAAACCCAGTGTTTTATGACCAGGTGTGCGTGTGAAAGAGATGGGAACACGATCCCCAGCCCAGTGGCACAGCAGCAGAGAGGAGATAAGGGAGGAAAGCTTTTTATTAAGGTGTTGCTTGAATGCTGCACCAGGCAAGGCAAACACTGGTGAGGCAGGACACACAAGCCCCTGGGGACCAAGGCTGCAACAGGGCAGCACCAGGCAAGGGAAATGATGGAGAGGCATGATGAACAGCCAGGGCTGAGCCTTCCAAACGATCAGGAATGGGAGAGGGGGGTCCAGGAGTGTCAGCTGAAGAGAGATCAGAAAAAGCACCCAGAAGGTATGGGGGAAATATCACCTGTTACCAGTCCCTAAAGCTACAAGGGGCAAAGACAGCAGTGATTCTGCAGTCTCACTCAGCTGGCAAATAACAGGGCAAGGGCAACTACAGAGCCCTTGCTGATAGTGCTTGAGAGGGGCCAACCCTTCCTAAGGCAGTCTGCAGACAAGAGCCTCATATTGTTTGTGGAAACAATCGGGACTAGACTCATCCTAGCATCTAATAAAATGCAAAACCAAGATAAGAAGCAGAGAAGTTGCACCTTCTTCCTCAGCCTTTCCTGTCAGTGATGTGTATATTGCTCAAGACATTCATGCCCACGACACCATTACTGACAGCAAATCACACTTGGAAACTGGGGCTTCCATTTGCCATATAATCTAATCTTTAGATCTCACTCCTAAGGTACCTGTCACTGTAATATTGAACTCTAATGAAGTGCCTATATCCCATGGGTCCATTTGGTTACGGATCCTTTCTTTACAGACTCCAGCTGTCAGTCCCTGCTCCTAAAACTTAGGAACAAGGAAAAACATCAGTCATTTCTCTTTTATACTCGCATGAGAGATACAAATATTCACCTTAAATCAGGAGACAACCCAGAACCAAGTCCCTGAATTGCAGGACAGTTTCTCCTGGGCAGAAACATAACACAAGCACTAAACACCACTGTCTCTGGGCACTTGAAACCATGTGTTTTGAGACACAAAATCTAAATTCCAACCTCAGCATGGCACAAATACTCCAGAGGCTGCAATGCCACTACTATGAGATACTCAAGCAGACAGATTTGCTACAGTAATTACCAAAAGAAAGCTGAAATGCAACATGAAACAAAAAAACCTCAGGAACCTCCCATCTTGTTACACAGCTATGTAAATAACAGCAACAACACACGCTCTTGAAGCGCTGTACCACGAAAAAATTAAAAGCTAGCTTGGCATTTTGTCTATTTGAATGCATGAGATTTTAGAGAAATTTGTCTTAATTTGTACTTTTCTTTAAGAAAACATAGATAAAATTTTAGTAGGCAGTAGAAGGTCAACACATCATTTACTGAACTCAGTAAAAATATCACAGATCTGGAGATGGGAAAAGCAAAATGAGAAATGCAGAAGAACAAAAGGGATAAAGGAGGGAGCTGACTACAGTCGGAGAATGATGTTTTACTTACATTTATCAGTCTTCTGCTATGGAATTTAAGTTCATTTCCAGATGAGATTAACTATCCTATCTTCAAAGTATAGGCATGGAAATTAGAGCATGGAGAAGAAGTTTGACTGCCACAGAATTAGGAAGAGAATCAAGGTCTCAGCCTTGTCAAAAACAGAACACTTGATCATTTCAGCAATTTTCCAGCAGCCTTTCCTTGAGATTTTTCCCTGCAGTAAGACTTCTTTTTTCCAAAACATACCAGTTAGTAGGTTTGATGCTGAATAACTATATGAAATTCTGCAGGCTGTGCTGAGTGGCAGACCACAGTATACAAGCCAAAAGTCCTCCTGGGCTTGAAAACTAGAAAAACTGAAAATTAAATTAATCCCCAGTGTAAATCCACTGGAATCAACTAAATTTTGCCAAGAAAGGGCTTAAATCAGTTACGGTAACCTGTTTGCTAATAAAAACAGTCAAGGCTCAGAACTACAATTCCATGATGTTTATTTCCCTGTAATGCACACAATTCTCCTGCAGTCATGACTGCCACTCTTCTTTTTACATCGGCTACTAAGTCTGACTTCTAATTTCCAAAGTAATCAAGCAAAATCCTTGGAGGTGTAAGTCTTACTATCCATAAAGGAGGCTACCACTGAATTTCCCCTTTCCAGTTTCACAATCTGTCTTTATTCAACAGTCTGTGCATAATTGTCCACGCTTACAAGCATTCTGTGTATGAAACGGGTCAGAAATAGGAACACAGATGATGCAAAACAAAGATTTGTTTGTCTAAGGTGGAATGATTGAGCAAGCTCTTAAAATGCAGATTTATACTGACTGCAAATTTCTTTCAGATTCATTTAGCTATTCCAGCCCAGGCAAACTTTTAAAAAATTCAGATCATTCAGTTTGATATGCTGAATGTGAAATGTATACCACTTCAAACTCACATCTGCAATACTTTATTAAAAACCAGTTCAAATTTACTTTTTCTTTTAACAAAAAGAAAATCACACTAAATGTAAATATTTTAGGGCCAAGAAAAAAAGAATTATGGTTTTAAACTAATGGAATTATCCTCCAGTTTGCTCTGTATGTTCTACTTTTTTTGGCATTGCAAATAAACCAACAGATCAGTTATTAGAAATACTCTACCTCAGCATCCAATAATCCACTTCATTTTCCTTAGGCAGAGTTTGCTAAGCTTTGTTCACTCCTCCCCTGCTGCCTCTGACACCAAAGCAAGGCAAATGGAGCCCACACAGCAGTGAGTACCAGTAACAGGGATAACCCCTTCCACATACTCTGTGCTTGTGTAAATAGTCACATAAACCTGGGACATCGGTTCATAATTGCCTGCTGAACAGGAGCATTGCCAGCACCTGCTTTGTGACTGATATTGGGTCTCCTAAAATAAGATTTTAGTGGAAAGGGCAAGTAACCTCTTGGTTGGGTTTATTTTTCTTTTTCCATGTCTCCCAGCTTCTTGTCTCATCCACTTTCCTTCCCAGGCTTAAAGAAAATACCATCTCCTGTCACTACAGTGTATTAACTTATACATAGTACCTGTGCTTTTCTTGTTTCAGAGAAAAAAAACAAAAAAACCCAAAAAAACAAACCCCAAACAAGGTAGCTTTGTGGCACAGTTTGGAGCAGACTGACAGCCAAACCTCAATGACCTCAGTGCAGCTATGTTCATTTACACCAACAGGTTATCAAATTCTTTGAAAAGCTATGTACAAGTCTTAATTTTTACCTCCTACACTAGCAAAATACCTATCTGCAAAAAAATACTTGGCTTCCCTCTGTTTTCTTTGCTGGGCACTATAGCTAGTTGGATTTTTTTTACACATTTTTCAGGATGAACATGTAGATTCAGCAAACCAAAATCTCTTTTCTTGAGGATTAACCACTTTTGACAAACTACATGAATTAAAACACTTGATGAATAAATATTTTTAAATTTGTATTAAAAATTCCATTTTTCATATTCAACATTATTCCCAATACCAAGCTGTTTTTTAAAAGAAGGTAATAATTTTCTTTTTACAGTAGAATCACCAAAATCTTAAATTCTCTCCAAAGAACCAAAGTAATGCTTGAGGTTTTCTCTCATTGCAATTTATAAAAAGCATTCACAATTTAATTTTCTCCCTCGTACCACAAGGAATAGTGTCTTAGAATTTAGAGCTTTTCCCTTGAACAAAACGGATGTTTGCTGTCCAGATTTGCCACAATTTTTTTGTACTACTCCCGAAGTATCAGTCTTTTGTCTCAGTTCATTATCTGTGCAACTGAAATAACACTGTCCCTCACCAAGGCCTTAATAACCATAAATGAGATATTTAAATATTGTAGGCTTCCAAGCACAAAACTACTGTAAAGATGTCTCCAAAATTATAGTTAGCCAATCTTGTATCAAGGGGGACAAAAATCACTAACTCAGTCATAGGGTCCCAGTAGAGTAATAGACTAAAACTGAAGTGGATACTACAGACTAATTGAAACTTCAAAAACATCTTGACTATCATAGTCTTAACTTTTCATTTCTCATTTCAGCATTAGCCTGAAATAGAGGAGTCTTTCTTAGGTATTTTTGCTCAAGGCTCTGAGAAGGGAAGACATATCCTTGGAATTAATTAAAAGTATCTACATGAGACTATGCAATAAAAATTCAGTTTCCAACTCAGCTACAGTTCTTTGACAGTAAAGAAACCATTTGCTTAGCTCCTTAATTTCCCTTACTTATCTCAGTTTATCAGTCCTACTCAATCATTTCCAATCCTTATGAAGATCTTGTCATGTGCTTCTCAAGTCCAACAGTCTGTACTTGTATGGATCATTCTAGATACTTCGATAAAGTAACTAAGAACAATAATAACAGTAACATTTAGGAAGACACACATACAGAGATTCCTGAATCAGAAATAGACGTCAAATTGTATACTGGGGAGGGGCAGCACCCACACACTGAAAAGGTTTAAGAGGAAGAAAAGATGAAAACTGTGAAGAAAACTAACAATCTCTTACATATGATTACACAGAAGTGAAGCTCTGCTGACTGAGGCTGCAGACCAAGAGAGTTCCAGTGAAATAATACCTCCAGGGAACTCCACATACTCTGGAGAGGAGAGCTAGAACATGAGACTGGCTGCATTTACTCTGAGCAAGGGGTCCCTGCTGCAATGTCCCCCAGGCTCTCCATCCTCCCATCAGCCAGCTCAGGGACCAGGCTGCTGTGGCTGAGAGCTCTCTCCAGATTGCTGGCCACTGCAAAGAAACCAGGGAGAACTGGTGAAGACTCAGCCTCACACCTCCCTTCCCATATGGGACAGAGATACAAATGAGACACCTGGAATAGGAGGCATTCCTGGGTTCTCCAGAAATATTGTACATATTCATAGCAGCAAAACTGAGCTGTAATAGTGGCTCAGGAACAGTTCTGAGGGAAACCACAAACGAAACCAACTTATTCTTAAATAGTTTACAAAAAGGTGCCTTCCAAAATACAGCATCCCTTTGTTCTAGGAAGGTGTCTGTCAACTTCAGCCAGTGACTACCAGCTCTGAACCCACCAAATACCCTTCTTCGTTGCTTTTCCCTTACAAAACAAAACTAATACAGTCCCCCACAGACTCTTTTTTCCAAAGCCAGACAAAACATTTCCCACAAACCCTTTACCCTAGAAATGGGATAGAAAAGGTTCCCCTCTACATTTTATCCACACAAATAACATTAAAGTAAAAGCAGGGGCAGTCTGAGGTGTTTCAGTGAATGCCTATGAAATTATAGGCATTCAGCTGCTCTGTGCTACAGCTATGACACAACACTGATACCCTGAAACTCTTCTGGGCTAGATAATAACCTGGAGAAGTCACTGCAGAGATCATCTCATCCTGCCCACAAGGGAAAAATGGCTGATCTAATACCCCCTTTTACATATAATTCCCTACTCTTTGCCTCATTCCATTTTTCCTCTGTTCTTTCAATTATTTGATTTCACAAACTTTATGAAACAGAAAAAAAAATAGAAATTAAAATAGAAGTTAAAGGTAACGTTGCATGAAATTTCAAGAGAGCAAGGCTTTTATTCCCAGTGTCCACCACTGGCTTTTTAGCTTTGAATAGAGTAGGGGCTGACAGTCCCTACCCATACTAGTACGAGTCCTAACAAGTCAGCTCTCTTCACACCCAAGGGCCCCTCTTACCCCACTCCTAACTCTTCCAAAAAGAGGATGGAATGCTTTTATTCTCCACTCTGGCTTTCACTCATTCCTCTGCTTCTGTTTCCCTTCTCCCCCACTTCCATTCCAAAAGTTCGCAGTTAAAAGCATTGCCTGAAGCAAGATCACATCTCCAATAAGAGAGGCAACTTCATTACAGTTTAACATAAAAAGATCAGCTGATATCGATCCATAATTTGGACAAGTGCCATGCTATTGACAGGAAGACAAAATAAGTTAGAATGGCCATGTTTCAAAAATTCTGTATGTACACTCAATCACTAGAGCAGAAATTGCAGTCAGGTATATAATAACACAGCCATGTTCCCTATTTCCCCTGTAGATCAATGCTAATATGAGAAGGGTGCAGAAGATGGATGTTGCCATCAGGGAACCTTGAAATTCCACGTTAGGACTTGGGGTGACTGTATGGAGAAAAGTGTGTGTGTGTGCAATTGTTGTGAGTTCACATGCAAAAGGCCAAACTCCCTCCTCAATATCTGAGGATGCTCTACGTCAAAGTAGTCACTTCTGCATCTAAATTCAAGTCACAGAAAACAGAAACTGATCCAATATCCTGCTTGACTTAAGTATCCAGACTTTAGTCACACTTCCAAGGGACCCCAGATGGATTACTCTGTGGACTTAGACAACCAGAGGACAATGTACCTTCACATACTTATATATACACAGAAGGAATACATATGGACTTTCTGTACATTACTGAACAATCACTCTTCTAAAAGATATTTTTCCCAGAAGGTAGGTGGTGGCAGGAAAGATAAAATGTTTCTTTCTGATACTTTTTGCAACAAACTGACTACTGAAATGCCACTCAATTTCTAGGACATACTGGCTATGTTTCACTAGTCAATGTAACAGATGTTTAAACTGGACAGCAAACAACAAGTACAGGAACTTGAACACCAAAAATACAATCCTCTACCATTTGAGCTCACATAAAACCTGTTACAGTAAATATATGTTTATTCTTTGTACAGACCAATTGGTGTAGAGAATGAATCAGCCAGACAATGCATTATACTTGCACTTTGCCAAGACCGGTTATTTTTGAGTACTTAACTCTGTAAAGGTCAAACTCACACACATCTCTACCTCAGCAGGGTTGGATCCAATCACAGTTCACATGGGAGGGTTGCAGTAGAGCACAGGCCACAAAAGCAATGTTGGTGTTCTTAGGAAGTTATCACTCAAAAAAAACTCAGCTGTAAGACATGTACCTCCACCATTTTTACCTAAAAAACTCCTCTAGCTAATAGCAGCAAAAATCTTCTTTTCTCTGTAAGCCTGCTATTTGAGACTGACATAACTCACTTAGCAATGCATTGCACACTATTCCTGATTATGTAGGAATACCAAGTAATTGAAGAGAAATAATACGCATCAGTGACTAGGATTTTTAACCAGGATTCATCCCTTCCTGTTTCCTCCAGATTGACATGTACTCATCCTTAAGGCTGAGGACTACAAGCCGCACAGTTCACTCAAAACTATGATGTTGCTTTGGTAAATCCCTCCACATAAAAGGAAATAGATACATGTTTCTCTGCTTTCACTGCCCTTTTAGCAGTTCACAGCTTCTTCAGTACTTTGAAGCAATGTGTTTCTGTTGTTAATGTTACACTGCATGAACAGGGAGTACTTTTTAGAAGATGTATAGTATGGGTCACTCATAGAAAGTGTTCCAAGTTGTTCAGTAAAGCAGACTCACTTCCCAGAAAAGATGCTGCCCCATGAAAACTTCATTCCACAGCCTTGATTTGAATCCAAATTGCACAACTAGCCTTTATCCTGACAACAAGCCAAACCTTTCTTCAGATACTCCTGCATTTTCTGAGCTGCACAATACCCACGCTGAGGTTGGTGACTCATGCCCATTATTAGTTTAGTCAGATTAGAGGCAGTTTTGGTGCCTGGTTCTCAGCACAATGCTGCAATGTTTAGGACATGTATGGGAATGGTGAAGGAGGGGGTTGTTAACCGTGTTTCTATGGACCACAGACTTTTAAAGACCTACCTGTAGGGCAACTGTACCAGCAGAAACACGGTAAGAGCCACGAGTCTTCAGCTCGTCCTAAAACCTCCGTGAAATCCCATCCAGCGAGCTATAAATGCCCTTTCACCTTGCTCTTCCACCTTCCTTTTGAGCCCATCTGGCTAATAGGTCAGAAGTGGGGACACCTGTGCGCAGAGCCATTGAGGTCGGGGGATTATTCGCCAGCTCTGAGCTTTAGTTTAGTTCCCATCCGAGGCACCTGCTGTCGGCCCTGCCTCACGTGGGGCCCAAACGCGGCACCGGTGGCCCCTGATTCACCTTTGCGCCGTTTGTTCTGGCAGCGTCATCGCACGGGTATGCGGGGAGCCCGGCCTGCCCCCCTCCCACACGGGGCTTTCCGAGAGCTCTCGGGGCCGGGATGCTGCCGAGCTCCTTCCGCGGCCTCAGAGTGGCATCTAGCGCTCGGCTGCCGCACTGCCCCGCCGGCCCCAGGGCCCCGCTCAGGGCGGCTCTGTGCCCCGAACCCCGGGACAAGCGAGCGAGGGCACCGCCAGCCCAAGGAGCGCGCTGCTCTCGTACCCTGCGGGGCTGGCTGACGCCACGGGAACCAATCAGTAGTGAAATAGAAAAGGGAATAAACTTATCCTTCTGGCTATCCAGACTGTGCTGTAAGAAGTGGATCGTTTCTAGAATATGGCAAGTTCTATTTAACAACATTCGGCCTCCACCTGCACACTTGGTACAGTGGTTTTACAAATACGTTCCTATGGAAATCTACTTGTAATTGCTAAGCTTTTCTTCAAAGGTCATGCCTATTGTCAGGTACTGACTGCACTGTTTGTTCATTGCTGCTCACAACGAATCTATCTTCCAACCTTATTTTTTCAAACTCATTTTTCTTCTTCTTCTTTTATGTGCCAGTTAAAACTAAAATGGAGAACTCTCCAACAGCAGGACATCAAAAGAAGACAAGGAACAGAATGCACTTCCAGGGAGTATTTTCCATATATCAGAAATAACAGCTATCAGAATTTTAAAAACCACAAATTACCTGGAGCTCTTGAGGGAACTCCTGAAGGCAGCATCCTATTTATTATTATTATTATTGTTATTATTATTATTTTTACTACGTGACCTACTCAAGTATAATTTTATGGTGTGTAATTTAATCAGAATGCTCTGCGGGCAGGTACATTATCCCAGCTGAATATGTTTCCTTTTTTCAGTTTGCCTGAGATGAAGTAGCTGGATATGTTAAAGAAAAGCTACATAACTGTATAAGAAGTGTGTAGCTTTTCCATGTGCTTTTCAGCAGCAGATCTCCAAGTGCTTTAAGGAAAAAAGGTCACATGTTGCTTGCCTTACTTTGTCCATCTGTGAAATGAGAATAATATCTAAAGACAGAGGGAGGTGAGGATCAAAGACCATGCCCTGAGCTTTCTCCAGTACTGAAATAGTGAGATTTTTTTTCCCATTACATCTGAACAAAAGAAACACCTCTGAATAAAAGAAATTAGAGATAGCAGTAAGACAGAGTGCTTAAATAGTGTTCTGATCCTCTCCATATTTTAGTTCTGCTAACTGCAAAAGTCAGGCATTTATTATGTAAATTCAGAGACGTGTTCAAATATAGCTAGTTACGTAGCATAATTTTCCAGTTCTTAAAATTCCTCTAAATTAGGAAAAGCCTTCACACTTGAATTCTGGCTGAATTAGCTGCTACAAAAAATAGAAGACAAAAATTACTTTCACATATGAATGCAACAGAAGAACAGACCCTGTCAATACTTTTGTCGATCATATGCATGACAAACTAACAAGCTTCCAATAAATTAAATTTCAAACAGTTTGCCCTTAACCTGGCAAATTGTCCAATATCTATTTTGGCACATGGCTGAGAAGTATTATGGGTGAGAAAGTTCTTCTTGGAAGCAGGGCTTGCATTCACAAGGCAAAATGCGAGAAATCACAGCAGTATTGATGCTGCAAATGTCAGTTTCTGCAGAACACAACCTCCTTTGGTAGCACACTGTTGATCAAGGCTAGAGATAAGTGCTGAGAAAGCCCTTTATCACACTTGCCCAAAAAGAAGTGAGCATTGTGGGGGCTGTACGCAATGACTGAGACCCAGCCTTCTATGGAACCCTGACCAGCAGCACCTACAAGAATCTGGGAAGAGCTGCCCGTCACAGAGCACACGGCACTTACAAGATCTGCACCAGGACAGCATGTCCAAATACTTGGTAGCCTAGAAGCTCCTCCCAGCCATGAGACCATCTGACACTGTCAGCTGGAAAGTTATTTGGTATGACATCACCAACTTTAGAGTTGCATCCCCATCCTATATAAGAGCATCAAAAGACTTTTGCAGATGAAAAGCCTCTTCAGTGCTCCTCAGTATCATCTTCTTACTGCTCCTTTAGAGCTGGTCAAATTGGAGCAGCTCCAGACATCCCAGCCTGTTACAGATTACCTTTGCTCAATGTATTAAAATCAGAGACTGAAAAAACCCCTTTGTTCACTGATTATTTTATTTTTTCACATCCTCAAAAATGCCCAGAAGTAGCACACCTCTAACTGGATGGGTCAGCGCACACAAATTCCTGATCCCTTTTTCTGGATCTGCCAGACTCACACTGAGACTTTTGGAAATACACGTCATCACTCTGTGCTCCAGCCTACTGTATATAAAACTTTAAAACAAATGCCAAGCACAATGAGTTCCTTGACAGAAATATGACAACTTATTCATTTACTAATTATTCATATACTTTGCTGTTTATTTTTAGACAAGTTGCTCATTTTGCTGTCACACACACACACACACACACACACACACACACACACAAAATTCTTCATACCTGTGAGCAGTAGAAAGCTAACTAAGTCACAATACAGGAATGAACCAGATTAATTTGTCACACACAACCACAGAATTGTCTCTTATTTGACTACAAGACCTTTGTAACTATGACAAGACGTACACAAGAGGAGGCAAAGAGTGACAAAGAAACCCAAGGAAATATTCAAGTAGAACTCCACGTTACCAAGAAAGGGTAAAGACAAATAGGCTCCGATAAACCTAATTGTAACCTAGGGATGCCGTTTACTCTACCTGTCAGCCTTTGAAATTGCAACACGAGTTTCCCCAGGCTCAACCGAAGGAAACACCTTTTGGAATGCCAAAAGGAGCCGGGTCAGCCGGACCCCCGGGAATGCGGCGGGAGCGCTCCCGGGGGACGCCTGCGGCTCCGGGGAGCGCCCGCCAGAGGGCGCCAGGCCCCCGTCCCGCGCGGCCGCCAACTCCCGGGAAATCGGGGCGGGAAAACTGGAATCTCCTTTGGCCGCAGCAGAAAAGGTGGGGGCCGTCGGCGCTTTCAAAGGGGTGTTCAGAAGCTGTTTGAATCTTTGTAGAGCTCTGAGTTTGCTACTTCAAACAAAGAAGAAAAAAAAAAAAAAAGGCCCTTTTCTCAAAATACCCTTTCTCTAAATTGCAAAAACGGGGGTCTGTAGAGGACTGGAGATGAATCACAATTAAAAAGCAGTTTGGGTTAGTAAAAATAAAAGCACTGGACAAAACTTAAAGCTGTGTATTGATATGCTAGGCTTAGCAACAAGAAACTATTTTAAGCAGTCTCAAGGACACATATGGATACATGACAAGGTTAACTAAAAACAATGGGAAATAAAGCCTAAATATCAGGAAACACATACCTGTAAAGTGTGCCTTGCTTCAGATTAAGCCCCATCACCAGAGCCTTTCAAAGCTAGAGAATACAAAAAAAGCATAATATCCATTGTAGGGAATGCTAAATCTGCAATAAGCAGGGGGCAAAGCCTGGTGGAAGGGGTTCTTTTTTGTTCTATAATTGCAAGTCAAATATAAAGAGAAGTACGTGTAAAAGTAAAATTTCTCACATACCAGAATCATCCACCCACATGTTAAAATGTCACAGAACAAAATTATTTTGGGTGGCAACCCTGACCATAGTGGGGAGCTGATCTTTAAGGTTCCTTCTAACCCCAACTATTCTATGATTTCAAGTACATTGTACCACAAGGAGTTAATAAAAGGCTGGAGAAGGAACAATTTTCCTCTGGCTTGATTCAACACACTTGCATTATTCATCACATTTGTGAAGGAATATGAATCCTATCAAATAATTAGATGGTGTGTTAACCTTTCTGGTTTGCAACAGCCTGTGACTGACGAGTAGAAGGGTTCTCAAGAACAATTTCCTGTGCTGTTGTTTCTATCTGCCTGGACTCCCAGTGAAGGGTGTGTTTTGTGTGTTTGTATAGGGAATCCCTGTGGTGGTTTTGTTGAGCTTTAGGTCAAACCTCTCTGAATCTAACTTAAAACTAGATGCCATATTTTTTCAGGTATCTATTACCAGTACTACAAGACTAGTTCTCTTCCATTACTGTCATTAAAAACATCCCACTCTCTTACATCACTTTGGTTTAGAGTGAAGTGAAATATCAAAATATCAAATTGCAACAAAGTAGACTAAAAGAAGCCATTACTTCCTAGTGCATTCAATGTACACTAAGAAGTTTAAATAGTTATAGGAGAATTTCAGTGGTATTGTAACTTAGATTTTCTCAGACTTCTGCTTCAAAGTCCAGTGTGGTTTTCTCCTCCCATCACAGTCCCAGCTGACGATCACCTTCAAAGCCTTGGTAGTAGAAAAAAATCAACAAATAGAGGTCCAGTCCGTTGTTGTTCTGAAATTTGGGATACAAAAATCATATGATATTTAAGAATTTAAAAATTTTCTGAACTGACAGTATCTGAGAACTCTTAAAATTTCTTATGGGCCTCAAGGTTTTCAAGCAAGCCAAGGAAATACAAAGCAGACTGAGGCTAAACAAATCCTAAAATTCTGCTGATGAATAGGATGCCATGAACTACCTGGGAAAAGCTGGTAGAACCTCTTAATATAAAGTAGTTTAGTAGTTTTTTCTAATTCAGTTAAAAACTGATGAGGGAAGTTAGGTCAAACAAGGTAACTGCAATTGTTTGTCATAGCTATAAAAATGTCCTCATCTTGTCCTGGTTTAGGGTAAATTTGGGAGGAAACTTCCACATGGGGTCTCTCTAGAAATCAAATTCAAGCAGCCCCTCTCCCTCACCAGTTCAGGAAAGATTTCCTTGGAGAAAAGTGGAATAACTGTTTATTTAACAAGCGAAGTACTTACAAACATGAAACAATGAATAATATTAAACAATGGAATCTCTCACTGTTCTGAAGAGATGGCAGATTCAGAGAGAGTCTTTTTCATGGGGTGTAGCTGAGCTGGCTCAGTCTCTCATCAGTCCCTCCTGCGCTGCAAAATGCCACATCCCAGGCCCTGGTGGGCCACAAGTGTGAGCTCCTGGTGTTTTCTGGGTTTTCAGTCCAGAGCAGGGCTGATCAGTTCCAAAAAGAAGAAAAGCCACAGTCTGGGGAATTTCTCTGCCTCAGCTAGTTAAAAAAAAAAAACTGAAAGCAAAGGAGAGTTCTCTCCTGCTGTCTGTGCTGCAGACAGCACAGTCCATGAGAAAGCACGTGGGGGAGCAAGTGCAGTTGCTGATAACAAACTGCACTTCTCACACCTTCGCTCTCGGAACCAGTTTTAAAGGCACAAAACTTATTTCTGGGCTAAGGAGATGAACGGGGATATAATTCAGTATCATAAAGTCACCCCAGGACAGGGCTTTGCATGTGCTACTTCATTTTCTTCAAAAATTCCCCTTCCACTTCACTGTGATGAAGCCTGTCTCAGAAGCAGCTGCGTTCTCAGCATGGTCTTTACACAATGGGTCACACAATTTGAAACCTAGAAACAGCAGGCTTGGTAGAGGATTTCAAACTGTTTACCAAACTAAGGCAAAAACACAGATCGAAGGAAAGATAGTGCAGCATAGTTGATTACTTCTGATTAATGTATGGATAAGCACAGCTAAAAACAGTCGGAAGAGAAGGAATGAAAGGCAGTGGATACTCCTACAATTACACATATTCATACAGTGCCAATGGAGGAATGTATGCATATTTCAAGAGAAACAAATAATCGAAACAGACTCTGCTCTTAGTAACACTGGAGTGTGATGTTCCCTACCCAGTTGGCATTACTCTAGACTTTTTGTTTTGGTTTGGTTTTTTTGTTTGTTTTTTTGTTAGTTTGTATTGCCAAAAGCAGAATCAGGCTCATTCGCTTGGTATTTAGTAACACATGACTGAGGAGTATGAGTCGGACAACAACTATGCCTTGCTGCTTTAGGATTCTTCTGAAGAAGCACCTGGCATACCAGAGTTAGTGCTCCAAAGGTGTTCCAGGAAATACTGCGCTGCCAGACCAGGCAAAGCAGCGAGCAGCTCACTTGACTGGGGACGGGCGAGTGCAGCCAGCGAGCAGGGAAAGAGCTGCGCTCCAGTCCCCCCATCCCGCTCCGCTTCTGTCCCCCCATCCCGCTCCGCTCCTGTCCCCTCATCCCGCTCCGCTCCTGTCCCCCCATCCCGCTCCGCTCCTGTCCCC
>VYXF01013115.1:0-49293 GCA_013397295.1 Polioptila caerulea | reverse complement strand
GGGCGCGCGGCCGATCAGGTGACCGCTGACCCCCGCCGGCGGCGCGCGCCCGCCACGGCCCGCGGGGACTCGGGACTCGGGACACGGGACACGGGACACGGGGCCGGAGAACCCGGGAGCGCGGCTCTCCTCCGCTCCGGGGCCCGCAGCGCGGCGGGCGGGAGACGGGCCGGGGGACCGGGCAGGGGAGCGCGCAGTCTCTGCGGCGCGGGGATCGAGCCACGGTGCGGGCGGGACGCGGACCGCACACCGCACACCGCGTGTTTCGGACACTCTGCGGCCTCGCTGTGGAGCCCCGGCGAGGGGAGCAGCCCGAGCCGAACGCCGGTGCTCGCTCTGCGGTCTGTGTGCTTAAAGCCTCGAGAGACAACTTGTGCTTGGCCGTGGCGATGAGGCCACCAGTGCTTTTGGAGTACGCTGGTGATGTGCAGGGACCACTGCTGGCCTTGCTACATGAACCGTGGATGTTGAAAGACATCACGACATCGCAGTGAATTTGAAGGTTGACGGGTATACCGTTCTCACAGCCACGTTATCCTTTCACAAAGTTGATTTTAGTCCAAAGAATAAAGCCATACCATCTTTGTTAGGGGACATGGTCACAAGTGACATGAAGCATAAAGACACCAGTATATAGAGTGATTCTCTTGTGCTCCTGCTTCAGCTAATTCAGCTTTCCTTTCCCATAAAGGGGTTCCCTCACTTATGGCTTGGGCCTGGCAGTCATAGGATGGACTGTCGACTCCTCTGCAGGCACTGAAGTGACTTCATAAACACTGGCCGAAGTGTCTTCTGTGAGCCGAAGACCTTGCACGGGTGACACGTTTGCTCCGGTAAGGGCCCTGTGTCAGCAGAATATCCAAGTGCAGCTTTCCAGCGTAGATCTAGAGGGGAGGGCAGAGTCTGGCCACTGGCATTACTATCTTCTATCACTGTCGTTTACTGGGACTAAGCTATAAACAAAAGTCTTGTCTTAATTTTAGAGCATTAGGCAGTTAATTGTGTTAACACACACAGTGACCTCAGCCTGCTTTCCCATAGCAACCACACTGTGAAAGCCCTTTCAGGGACTTATTTAGCAAGAAAAACAAAAAATACAAGCACTGAAATTGTCTGTAAAGTGTCATTTAGCCTGGACAGTTTTCTTTTAAGCCAGCAAAGTTTGAATTAAGTAGTTTGTTGGAGTATTGCCACAGGTCATTCTCTGTCTTTCACATGTCTTTTGAGAAGGTATCTCTGAGCCTTTGTGTCACTGAGAAGGCTGCACTGAGAGGGCCTTCTATCCCAGAGAAATGCACTTCTCCAAGCACAGACACACCAAACAGTGTAGACATGCTCTGTGCTTTATCAGAAAAAAAATTTCAGAGAGAGCTCAGTGAAGCATCCCTGTCCCATTACTCACTCACATAAAAATAATCACTGACACTTGAGCTAAATAAACCTCTCAGATCAGATTTACCTAAACTTGCTCGAACCTGTTCTGAGAAACATCCAAGGATACAACACCCTCCTCCTTCCGCTCACAGAAATTTAGTCATCGGTAGGCAAATTTATGATCCCATAAAAGTTGATATACATCCAAATGGCAGTTCCTTAGCTCAGAAACATTCTTCTAAATTGCTCATCTGTCTTGTTAGTAAAAATTCCAAGGCTCACAGTCATTCCCATTCCATCACATTGACCATTTGAGAGTGATTACTGAATCTGGTGTTGAAAGAGCCTTCCAAAACAATCCAGCTCTATGCAAACAGTTCCAATTCCTGCCGTTTTTTTTTTTGAGGAAGACAGATTCATACCAACTTTTCTTCAATATAATGTGAGTAGCTATTTCATACACCACAAGAACAATGGTACTTTTATAGAGATATTATTTCTACATTTGTTTTACTAAAAAAAAAAATCCACCAAACCAACAAAATAAATTTGACATTAACATGTTAGAAAGGAGGATACAAGGGGATGGAGATTGCTGAGATTCCTAGGTTCTCAAAACAGTAGGGTGGGAAACCCTGTTGAGATGCTGGCAAAAAGTATCTAATACAGAAAATGAATAATTTTCACATTCACAATTTGAGAACTGAACCACTTCTCTCTGCCTGAGGTGAGGAAATACATATGCCATGTGATGTTATGTGGTTCAAATAAGCACTGCTGGTATTTCAAACTTAAGCCTGTCTTAATGAGATGATGTACAGTGTTCCACTGCTCACTCTTTAATAATAAACCCCAGAGTTTAAAGACTGGTTTTCTCAGGAAAGTGACAGGGATTTCCAGGAGCTTAAGGTCTCGTGTTCTGACAGTGCCAAACTGTAAGGCTATAGCTTTGAGCAGAGCAATAGGAGTATCATTTCATCATATGCTTTTAAAAATACATTCTGTTCAACAGAACACAGAACCCACATTGCAACAACAAGAAATGCAGAAGGACTTTCACAGATACATTTGAATCAGTGGCTACTACTGAAGAGATCTTAAAACCCACATTGCAATTATGACTGGAATTTCAGAAGTACAGTAACATCTTTTCAGGAAAACTGAGCTCTCAGGAGAGTGATTTCTCCTTTTTTTGTGTTGTAGATCATTTTGTGCATTGTAAATCTCTCCCACACAAAACTGAGTACATAGGATAAGCTCTCCTAGTGAATCTTCCCCTTAGCTATTGCAGGTCATCACTAGAAGTGTAGCATTTGAAGGTATAATGTATAAAGTGTTTTGATGTCCTGAGTTATGTAATTCTAAACATGGCTGAGTGTCATGGGGTGGTTTTGTTTATATCCTGCTAGCTCTGGAAGACTTATCTATGGAAATGCCAAACTTTCTGATTCCCATGGGACATCAGATTTATCTGTTAGCAAGCTGTATGACTGTTCCCTGAGTTCTGTGTCAAACAGGCCTGGTCAGGTCCTAGTGTGGTTGAAATGAGAGAGCTGCACTGATGGGAGCATGATGACCCTTGGAACCTCTCTGACCATATCATTTTCTCTGAATGCAAGGTTGGTTTCCTTCCTGGGATGAACTTGGTGCTTATAGCAGGAATTTGTCCACCCAGCAGCTCTGTAGACCCCAAGGGGAAGGAATGGTTAAGAAACAGCTTTTTTTCCACCCTGTTCAGTCGAGGCTCAGTACTGAAGCAGGGCTGTGGGCAGCCCCCTTCTGCCCCTGCTTCTGTAGGATCTCTGTGACTCTTAGACCTCCCCTGAGTTTTGGGTTATCAAGTGCCCCTTGTTGCAGCTGCATCAACTGTAGAATGGCTCATTTACCAAGCACAACAACAGGCTCCTGTTTGGGCAGGATTCCACTGGCAGTTCATGCCTGACATGGAGACCTTTGATATTTTGGCTGGCAGACTGCTTGTCTGTGCCCTGCTTGGTATTTCCCTCTAAAATATGCTCTAGGATGTCCTTTCTTTAGGAGACATTACCCTTCCTCCCACTCATTCCTGATTCAAGTCCAAGCATCACTGCATATGCTCTTAGCTAGAGGGTCCACCCCTTTCTGCAGTGAGTGTACAAGCCCACTGCCTGTTTCTTCCTCACTGGACAACACAGTCTTCCAGCTCAGAAGGTGTCCCTGGGTCCTGCAGCTGGACACATCTGCATTTCCAGCTTTGCTTCCCAGAGAGAAGTTTTTAAATGTACGGTACCAGCTGCATACTGACAGCATCAACACAGTGAGGAGGGGCCCAAGATACTGGGCTCCTTTTTCCAGTGGATCCTCATCCTGCAGCTTTTTATGGATATCTTTGCCTGCTGTTACCCAGAGATGACAAAATGTTGGAGGAGTTTTTGAATTGTTCTCATGGGAAGAACACACTGATTTTATTAAAATTACATGGAGTTTTCTGTTTCCTTCTTTTTTTNTTTTTTTAAGAAAAGGGTTTAGAGAGACATGGAGCTTGAAAGAATCATTCAAGACACACTGACATGCTTCATCCAGTCCCACATCCCTGCTGCAGATCTCAGGTACGTTGAGACAGGCAGTTCCAGTATCATTGTTCCAGCTTCAACTCTGCATTGTCACTGTGTGTATTATACTGAATTCTGTAGTTTTCCTGTACTTTGTGTTGCTCTTCTTTAAGTCAGATCCAGGATGTAGGTAATTTGCACAGGCTCTGATGGGAATGCTGGAACAACTATAGTTTAGCATTGCAATCCAGGAATGTAATTTCTTTGATGACCAAGATGATTAATTTCCTGTCCAGTAATACCCATTAGGATATGGGATTTCCTTCATTTCCTTCATTCCACAGCACTCTCAAATGGCTTTTAAGCAGGATAATCTATGTCAGGCCTCTCCCTCTTTTGAACTCCACCTGCCTGCAGAGATGCAGGCACCTTGAGGCTTCCACCTTGGAAGTTCTACAGCAGTGACAAACAGCAGCTAGTTTTGCAGCTGGTGGCAGCAGTGACACAGGCGTGGAGCGCAGCAAGCAGAGAATACTGTATCCCATAGGAAGTGTAACGTAACAGAATATGATGCCCTCACCTGAAACACCAGTCAATATAGAACAGCCAAGGTGTTGAGCATTTGGGATATTGTGGTTAGCTCAGCTGAAGCACCCACAGGAGCACAGCCTCTGGAACACATGCTGGGGCTTTCATTCAGTGCTGCCCTGGAAGCCTGACCACATACACTATTTATCTGTTAATGCTTCCCTCTCAACCACTGACCACCTGCTGCTTGGCCTTATGGGTGGTATCTCCTCCTAACATACAGTCACATGGGTCCTTCTGCTGCTGTATTAGGAAGACATAAGGTTAGGCAGAATGGGAGTGGAGAGAAGAGAAAAAATGGGCCTCTTGACCCTACTGCCTGTGTTCCCTTTGTCTCCAGTGGGATGGATGATGTTTTCTTCTCTTACATCACGGGTGTCCTGGAAGAGCTGGGCTCACCAGAGTCCTCTGAAGAGACTTTTGACATGGACACCTTTGTGGAAATGATGGAGGCATATATCCCTGGTTTTGCAGAAATCCACAGGTATGTGATTGTTACTGGTTTGTATGCACATGCTACACATCGGGGGCCTGGCCCCAAGCACCTCAGTGCTACAAATCCTTTTGTTATAAGCTGTTGAAAATGTATTAGTACTAAACCTGAGCTATCATGATAAGTCACTCTTTGCCTGAATACACAGATGCTAATCCTAATATAGTTTGCAAGTACATCTTTGGCCATCTGAAATACCAGTTTATTTTACTGGGCTTCCCACCAAGCCTTGTCTTGCTATAAAATGGTAGCCAAGTAGGAAAGGCTAGTGCTTTTATTCCTCAAGCTAATTATACAGCTTCTGTCTCTTGCAGTGGGGATGTTTGTGAAATGATGTTCTCCCTCTCAGAAAGGCTTGGTGAAGCTCGCAACAAAGGTGAGTTACACAAACAATTTCAGCACAAGAATATCTGTACGTGTTTTTATAATATTTGGAGTTGAACAGTGTCACAGAATAAAATACGAACTTGTTTGCCACAGTTAGGAACTCAGAAGGTAGCCCAAAGTGATTGACAGGTTTGGGGTTTTTTCCAATGTTCAGTCAGGTTTTTCACATCAACAGATGGAAAGCTGGACTCATATGGAATACTGTCCAAGACATACTGGAGTGAAAAACACTTGATCAATTGTCCAAATACCTCTATTGAGATCAAAGCCAGAGTAATAAGAAAGAAATAGCCAATCCAGGGCTGCTTGTGGAAATTTTGCTGTAAGTTAATTCTGAAAGCGATGGCACTACCACTGGGCAGCCTTTATCAGGTGCATCATCAAATAGAGTATCCAGCTGAATACACGTATCACATCTAACTTGGAGCATCCTCAAAGCTCACTTCCTGTTCATCCATGAACACTGGCACAGATGCAAAATCAGTGATGTGCTCTGACCTGCACTACACAGGAGTGCAGAAGACTACACTGTGACAATGGCCCTTTCTAACCTCAGCATTCACAGACCAGATGGATTGCTGTATCAATTAACTCCATGGGTACTTTCCGCTAAAGAACAGACAGGTTGCAGTGCCTGGATATCAAATCTTCCAGGACATAACCAGTCTGAGTTTTCCTGGTGTAGCAACATCACTGCTGTCTTGCCAGAAGCCTACACAATGTAGAATATACAGTCCTTTTATCTTACTTGCTGCTTTCTTGAACTTGACAAAATCTACTGCTCTGCTCCCCTGCATCCTACCCTTTGTGGATCCTGATACAGCCAGAGTGTGGAAGGAAAGCACTATCCCAGTCTTAGGACAGAACAAAAGTGAAATGGTTCTTCCTACAGTAAAAAAAAGAGCCTGTAAAAAAAAAGATGTAACCTGATCACAGGATGTTCTGGCTTGCATGTAGCTTGGGGACTACCACAGTGTATTCCCAAGTTTAAAATCAAAACTACACCTTAGAGCAAAGATAAAGCAAGTACCAGGGAATTCTTAGAAATGGAAGTATCCACAACCAAAGCTCTAGTGGACTGAGAATTGAAAAGTAGAATTGAATTTGCAAGCAGCCCACACCCTGTACAGCCTGGAAATGCAGAACTCAGGCACTCCAGCATGTGCTAACACTGGCTTCCTGCAGATCAGTGGGAGCAGGGCTGCAGCTATCCCCACTGAGAGCAGGAGAAACAGTAGTGCTTCCAAGTCTTGTCACTTAAGAAGAGATTTGCTTTGGCACACAATGCACTAGCAATCTAATGCCAAGAGAAGGCACAGAGCTCTAGCTTTAGTGGGACTGTTCCTGAGGAGATATCACTGTGTCTTTAAGAAAAACTTGGCCAAAAGGCTGTGGAAAGCAGGAGTGAAGCGCCCTCTGAAGACCTCACCAAGGGCCAGGAGCCTGGAGCTGGAGCCTGCAACGGGGAAAGACTGTGCACTCTAACAGACGGAGCCGGGGCTCAGGTATGAGTACCCTGCAGAGGAGCAGGAACACTGGGGACAGTCACAGCACTAGGCTACCACCACTACCTGAGGGCATTTTCCAGCTCTGGAAGGAACCACAGCATCAATTGTGTCCATGATCTTCTCCATTGTATGGCCTGAGCAAGACTGTCAGAAAATTATGTGCTGATAGACTGTGAGCCAATGCTCTGGCTCATCCTTTTCAGTGGCTGGAAAGCGTAAGCCAGAGCAATGGCTGAGAGAGCCTGTCCCAGTGCCTTCAGAGATCCCACAGCAGCTACAGGTCCTGCAGCACCTTCCACACCAACCCCACTTTCCTTCCCCACACCCTGCTTGCTGTTTTTCCAGTACTGACCTATTTCTGCTCTGTACAATCATTCTGTGTCTACAGCGTTCTAGCAAATGCTGCTGTGGTGATTCCTTCTGATGTAGTGTCAGGTTTAGCAGGCCCTTTCCTTTCTAATCAAAGTACATATAACTTCACAAGGTGGGCAGGAGTCAGGCATTCACACCACAGGGTCCAGAAAGCTCACTACTAAGCATGGCCACACAGATGAGTCAGGTTACAGGAGCCCTGCTGTAAGTTGAAATACAGAGGGAGGAGATTAAAGGAGAGTGAGAGGAGTTGGTCTTTCCAAAGATCCCAGTAGCTTCAGGAATCAGATTTAGTAATGATGGTAAGGAGAGAGAGAGCTTTCAGCGAAGGGCAAGCTGAATTTCCTGACCATGAAAAACCAGAGGCCCTTTTCAGTAGCCCTCTCCTCACTGCATCCCCAACTTACCTCTGTCTCTTGCTCCAACTAGGAAGGTGCTGACTTGAAGGATGGGGTGGAACTGCTACTGGAGGTGTTCCCAGCCTGTACTGTGAGCCAGGCAGAGAAGGCTCTTGCCATGGCCTTGGGGAACTTGGAAGAGGCAGTGCAGTTAATTGTGGAGGAGAAGGTGGAAATTGGCCCGGCAGGTGCGACTGTGAAGGTACTGTACTCTGACCAGGGTGGCAGTGGGCAAGGAGCAGGGCAGAGCTCAGGGACGTGCAGGTGCCACAGCTGCCTGCTACAAGCAGAAATTTTGACTGCAAAGTTTATGCACAATAAGCCAGGAGGATCATGTAGAGTGACAACCCTGTGACAGCCGCTCTCTTAGTATATGCTGTGCCCACAACCAAGCCAGGACCCCAGTGGAGCTGTGGCTGGCACCCCTTTCCCCCAGGGGCTGGAGTGCTCCACCAGCATCTGGGTTCACTGAGCTAGCGGGTAAGCTGCATGCCCCGTTGTTGTGCTATTCACACACCAGCTTGTCTCCTCCCAGGAACTGGCACGGCCCCGCAGAGCACCCAACCATGAGGAACTAAAACAGGTCATCCTACAGAAGTAAGTACCCAGCAGCAAAGAACACCTTGTTTTGCTCCAAATAAATAAAGAGATAGCAGTTTGGGGAACAGTGTGGTCTATAAAGAACTAGGGGTGGGTATTAGCTGGACACATCTAAGCACAAATACAATCATCAGCTGGGAAGAAGAAAAAAAAAAAAAAAACCAAGAAAACCAACCAACCAAACACACACACATAAAAACCCCAACAAAAAAACAACCCACAAAACCTAAACAACAGAACAGGTTTGGTTTCTTGTAGAGCTCTGGCACAGAAACACATTACCTGCACCAGCTGGGTCACAGCACTGGCTGTGTGCAAGGTTTCAGCCTCCTATAGATAACAGCATAAGTCACAATGCTGTTTGCTGAGGTCCTGGTTTGCTGAGGTCCTGGTTAAAAGTTCAAGGCACAAACATCATGCTGCAGCTCAGGTAACAAACACATGGTGACCTGTAGAACTACAGTAATTCATTCATGGCTCCATTCTTGGAGACAGTCCAGACAAGTTAAAGATACCTTCAAGAGACTGCCTGTACAACAGCACTGGGAAGATTAAATCTCAATTGCTGATGGTGTGAATTCAATGCATTTAAAGAAACTTCTCTGAAGTCCTCCTATGGACTTCTGGGAAATGAAAGTAGCTTTAGATTAGTTTACCTATATTCATTTCTAAAAGCATTTAATTCTCAATGGGAGAACCCACACTGTGGTTTCATCGATCTGCTTTAAGATCTCATCTTTCATGAGTATCCTCATGCAGGAATACAGCTTCCACACATCTATTCAGCCACATCTTTCCACTTGACACTCTCCCGAGGGACAGGATAAACAGTCGATGGGCTAGGAAAGATAAAGCAAGGCAGAACAGCATGCAGGCAGAAGTAGTAATCCCCCTCCTTGCCCATCTCCTGTGCAGGCTCATTTGAATGACAGGCAAGGGAACAGAAAAGCACCAGGTTCTTGTTACGTTTCTGAGAACTTCACTTTAATGACATTTTGGCAACATCCTGTACTTTAAACATCACTCGAGCACAGGTACAGAAAGCAGATCGCCATAGCTGAAGATACACAAGAG
This sequence comes from Polioptila caerulea, assembly GCA_013397295.1. NCBI lineage: Eukaryota > Metazoa > Chordata > Aves > Passeriformes > Certhiidae > Polioptila > Polioptila caerulea. The sequence continues at coordinate 39,968 of VYXF01013115.1, read as the reverse complement.
CAACTATACTAACTACTGAGGGAGAAGTCATGGTCACATGTGCTAAACCAGCACCAAAATCTCAGAGTAGCAGCTCAGCAGTACAGCAAGCAAATGCTTGGACCCTGATGTTTCAGTTACACAGGAAATGAGGTGATGCTTTTATCAAGTTGCTTCCAGCACAGACCTGTTTCACAGTCAAGTAGTAGGAGGAGTGTGAAAGGAATACCATCATTCAGGGCAAAAGCAGATGGATTGGTCCTATAATCTCACCTATGTCTCATTTGGCTGCCATCACTTGGACTGAGAAGGAACAAAGCTGCCCTGATGGCAGAGCACACCAGACCTCAGTACCTACCTCTCTCAGTTCTGCAGTGGCTATCAGCATTCTCAACCATCTGAGTTTTCAGTACCCTTCACATACAGCTAAGGATGCTACTCCAGGAGAATCCTGCTAGATTCTCACCAGAAAGATGACATACTTCTTGCCCATTTCATCCAGAGAAGAACATCAAGCTCTCCTAGCTTCAATCTAGGCAAGCAGGACACATTGCACAGCCACAGACCAGCCGAGGGAGAAAGTACATAGGCTGTGAGTAGCCCCCAGCAATGTATGTTAGTGTTCACTAAATGCTTCTTGTGTTTCAGATACATGATGGTGGATAGTGCAGACGATCAGAAAACACATCGGCCAGCTCCACCCAAAGAGGTAAGCAGGCCCAGCTCACCAGCAGTTTGAATGTCCCAAGGTTTAAAATAAAACCAGGCTGCAAGTCCAAAAATACAATAGGGCAGGCCAAAGGAGCAGGTCCAGTCCTAGAACTTGTCAGTCAAAGAGGGAAGATTAGCTTAGCTAAGGTGCTGCAGGGAATGTCAGTTCTTACCTTGCCTGACTACCATGGCTCTTACTCCCTCCTATCAGATAGCATCCTTCCCAGTTTTGGCCAAGATTCCCAACACAGACAACAGTAAAGCAGAGCCCATCCACCCACCTCCCATAGTGTAGCTTTGCTTTTGCTTGCCCCCTCCCTTTCTCTAGCAGTGTGGCTGTCCATCCACTTCGTGTTAATATCTTTCCTCTTCAGGCTCCCAAGAAGTTGATCCGCTATATTGATAACCAGGTGGTGAGTACAAAAGGAGAGAGGTACAAAGACATCAAGAAGCCTGAGAGTGAGGAGATGAAAAGAACCTGCATCAGCCTAAAACCAGCCCGGAAGTAGAAGTTCCACTGACTGCCACATCCTCCTGCTCTTCAGCCTTCCACCTCACTACCAGGCATGACAGGATGGATGTGTGGTGCTAGGAATGAGGCGACTCCACCTGCCACTAACTTGAACTAACCTGGAAGCCAGGACACTGCTTTCAGCTTCCTCAACTAACCTGGCTGAGGAGACTTCTCTCCTTGTGTAGCTATTCCTCTGTCCCCAGGGCACACCACAGTGGCTCTCCAGGACCTGGGCATTCTCTGCTATTCCTTGCATGGGACATTTTTAGATCTGAGATGTGGCATGTGCTTCTGCAGCAACCTTTTTAATGAGTCTTTGTGCACTGTTGCTTTGAGTGCCAGTATTAATAAAGATGATGTGAGTTGGTGTGTAGTTCAGCCAGATCATGCACATGCTTTACAACACTGCCTCCAGTCCTTCCTAGGGCCAAAGACGGGAGCAGGGTCATCCTCTCTTCTTCTAATTACTTTCTTCATCACGTTCTCAAGATGCAGCTGTTGTTTGATTAACTGCCTAGCGGATAAAAGGGCTTAGGCTCAACTCCAGAACTAGGCTCTCCCTGCCAACACAATCTGCAGCTCTCTGTATAAACTCCAGCTGATAGCAGAGTCAGTGCTCCCACGATTTCTCACCACTGTTGAGAGCCAAAGCTCCAGCCACACAACAGGGAGCAAAATATAGTAGCAGGCCTGGGCACTACTAAAATGTTAGTCAGATGCTGGAAGAAACAAATGACAATGACCAATTGCTTTCAGTGACAGCACAGCTAGGTTTGGCATTTTTCTGAGGGTCAAACTGCTATTAGGAGCATGTTCCCCCTGAAAACAACTCCCACTTTGCTCCAGCCTAAACCACCAGCATGCTAGGCCTGGGCAGACATGCTGCCTGCACTGGGGCCATGCTAGTTCTTTGGTGTCAGGCTAGCCAGTGGCTGTGGGCTGGAGCTAGGCTCACTGCCCTCCTCCCAGAGCCCAGAGGGGCCTGCCCTCTCCCAGGAGGAGGGCTGGTAGCTATTCTTTCTGCTCCAGCTGGTCTGTTTTTTTCCATAGCTCTGCTGGCATGCCCTGCACACCCACCCCAGGGGACACCCCCCTGCTTTCTGGACAGCTGCCATTTTAAAACTTAAAATACAACAAATAATAAATCCTATCTATTAGCTGGCCTGACCAAGGCCTGTTCAGCACCATGGTATTCCTGCAAATCACTCGCTCTTTCCATGCCACTGCAGAGGGAGTTACTTTCCCCTGCAGAGGGAGTTACTTTCCCCAGAGGCACCAATGAAGTCCACTTACAAACACTCAGTGGCTACTAAACAGCCCCAGAGGAAAGAGTGAGCCCCACTCAGGCCAGCCTCACCAATGGGACAGACCTCTCCCTCTGCACATCTCCACAGCAGCCAGTTCCGGCATCCTTCTGGGATCCCAGCATTGTGTCAGTCCCCCCCTCCCCAGCAGCAGCAGCAGTTCTAGATCTGAAGGTTGATGAAAGGGGCAAAGCCAACCGCATCCTGCAGCAGAACGAGAGCCCTCTGCAGCGGAGGCTCCACATCCAGCTCCACTCCACGGCTTCGGAGGACGCTTAAGCTGGACTCAGCCACGTTGTGGCAATGCTTGACCTTCAGAGAGCGCAGCTTGGGACAGTACTCAGCCAGGACCCTGCCAAGAAAGAGAGCACATGCAAGCTGCAATTCAGGACTCCTAAGTGCACCACTCATGCTCCTCTCAACTCCCAGCAGCCCTGTGCTCGTGACTGTGCCACACATGCACCATCCTTTGGGGACAGCACCACAGTGGTATGGGATAAAGTCAAGGGACATTTGGATCCCAGACCTACCCTCCATGATATGCTGGGAAAATTGTTGTCACACAGTGCCTCCCCTAAAGGGCCTGCTAGTGGCTTCTCTCCCAGACTAAGCTCTCATTGCTTTCAGCAAGAAGAAATCTGACTTTCCTCTCTGGTTCTTTTCCTCTCTCCATCCCAGATACCTGCCATCCCCACCCTGGCTCCCCATACTGCTCAGTACCTGATGGAGTCATTCTTGACTCGCAGACACCCTGTAAGGTCCAAGTGCTCCAGCTCTGGGCAGCACTTGGCAGTCTCCTCGACTGCCACGTCGCCCACATTGGCATTGACAGCCAGTGACAGAGACTTGAGCCTGCTGCACTTCTGCACCAGGTAGCAGATGGCCTCGTCCTTCAGCTGGCGACAGGCCGTCAGGTCCACAGCCTCCAGCGCCTTGCAGTGGTCAGCCAGGCTGCGCAGGGACAGGCTGTCCACCCACTCACAGTGAGCCAGGGAGAGCTGGCGCAGGTTGGGGCAGCTCAGCGAGATGGCCACCAGCGCGCGGCGGCTGAGCTGGGTGCAGCCCTTCAGCTGGATCTGGTACAGGTGATGGTTCTGCCCAATGACCGGGAGCAGTTCCTGGTCCGTCAGCCAGCTGGAGCAGCTCTGGAGTGCCAGCTGCTGCAGAACTTCGTTGTCCTTCAACAGGTTAACAAAAGCGGCTCGAGGGATGGCAGGTCTGATCTGCATGGGGAACCCAGGAAGAATGAGGTATCCCACCAGGGTTTCAGATAAGCCTGGTCCTCGCCAAAATACTCTCTCCCCTTCTCTATTCTTCTATGACAATAGTGACCAAAGCCATCCCCTGTCCTCATCCCAGGGCAAACCCTATCATCAGACTCTGTTCATCTCATGGCAAGGCTACTGCCACAAGCTAGATGATACTCTGGTTTCTCCATCCCACATCATCACTCCTGCATTTATATACTCATGATGAGCTCCACACCTCTGTTCTCCAAAAATCTGTTTGCTAGACCACTCTGTGTCCTCACAGAGTAGCAGCTACTCCAGTCTTTCCCAGTCCCATGCAGTGGCTCCCAGGAATAGCACAAACTTTCCCTGAAGACCAAGCATAGAGTTATCTCCCATCAGACCCAACCTACTGCACAATTTTTGTGAGGATATGCCACTCCAAAACTTGTTTCTGCCAGCCAGTGCCCCGTAATGGCCTGGGTGGAGTTTCCAGGCTTTCTCCTCCCAGGGCCTCTTACTCAAGACACTGACATTGCTGGACCCTGAATCACTGCCTCTCCTCCCCAAGCCCATCTGTCCAGTTTGACACCTGAGCCATTAACCTAAGCTCCTGAACAGAAACTACCCTCCTTGCCAAGGGTTTCTTCTTCCCACATAGATGTTCCCCTGTTAGTTCCAGAGCAGTAGGACATCTGTGTCCTCCCCCAGCCTCAGAGCCATCCAATACCTGGTCTGAGTCAAAGCAGCGCATGTTAGCCAGGTACAGCTGGATGAGAGACTGGAATGATTTGCTGACCCTCTGAAGGATCAGGAGTTGCTCCAGTGGCAGATGACAGAGGATATGTGGAACCAAGACGTCTTCCCAGGGCAGGTCCAGGAGGCATCCCCTGGTTGGGGTCACACTCATCATCAGACACCAGAAAGCCAGGCTACTGCAGGAGCCAGGCAAGATCAGCTCACACCTACTGCCGGGTGCCTCTAGGAGGAACAGCCAGAAAGAAAGACTCAGACTCAGCGACGTTTCCCACAATCAGCCCACAGGGAATAGCCCCTTGGCTAGCCATCAGCAGGGCACGTGCCTGCCGCCTGCATCACCACCTCCCCAGCCTGGGACGTTCACTGCTCAGGCATCCGAGTCTACCTGCCCGCACTGCCCTCCAGGAGAGCTTGGGTGGGGCTCTCCATCAGCTGCTGAAGGGGGCCCTGTCCCTTAGCGAAGCAGCAAGAAGCTGCTGCAGCGTTACCGCACCAGTCGCACGGCAACTGTGCCCAGCATTCATGTCCGAGCATCGCTCTACCTGTCAGCCAGTCCCCGCAACCAGTGCCGGGCCGCTCGGGCACCCTGCAAGGGGGAGAGACCAGGCACTTCCCGCGGGGAGAAACAAGGCTCCGGGCTCCCCCCAGGGAGTCTCCATTCGAGAAGCGGCCGCTCAGCACCTCTGCGAAGATGAGGCCTCGGGCCGCGAAGGGAAGGAGCAGAGGGGTCCCGGCAGCCCAGAGACCCCGAGCTGCGGCGGGAGGCCGCGGTAACACTCGGCCTCAGCAGAGTCCGCACCGAGGGGGGCCCTACCCGAGGCCATTCCTGCCCCGCGGACCCAAGGGGCCTCGCTCGGCCCCAGAGCCGCCCCCGGGCTGCCCCGCCGCCGCAGCGGGGGGGCCGCGAAAGCGCCGCCGGGACCAGGACACTGCCCCGCTGCCGGCCGGACTGCCCCGCAGAGCGCCGTGCCGTGCCTCGCCCTGGCCCCCCGGTACCTGCAGCGCTGCCGCTGCTCCCCCGGCCGCTCCATCCGGCGCCGCACCCGCCCTGGACACCGGCGGCCGCCCGTGACGTCACGGCNGGTCCCACTGGTGTCGCAGCGACTCCCGCAGGTTGCTCCCAGCGGCGCGGCGCGCACACCGGCCCTAGTGCCTCAGTTCACGGGGCGCGCCCGCTCCCCGGTACACAGCTCCTGTCCCAGTTCCTCAGTTATCCCAGGTCGCCAGTGCACACCAAATCTCCATGGCCCCGGTTCCCCAGCGCACTCCGGTGGCTGCAGCCCCGCAGCTACCCCGGTTCCCCAGTGCACATCGCCTGTCCCAGTTAATCAGTTATCCCATTTCCCCAGCGCACACGAGATCCCAGCGCACACCAGCTGCTCCAGTTCCCCACGGCCCCACTTCCCCGGCGCACACCGGTTGCTCAGCCCCGCAGCTACCTAGGTTCCCCGGCGCACACCGGCTGCCCCCGTTCCCCACGGCCCCGGTTCCCCGGCGCACACCGGCTGCCCCCGTTCCCCACGGCCCCGGTTCCCCGGCGCACACCGGCTGCCCCCATTGCCCGGTCCCAGCGCACAGCCCTGCCCCGGCAGGCGGCCGCGCATGCGCAGCGCGGCGCCGCTGTCCCTTCAGCACCACGCGGAGCCGGACCCGCTGCTGCCGGTGAGCGACGGCCCCGCCAGACCCCTCTAGACACCTGCCAGGCTCCCCGGCTCTCCCACCGGGCTGTGCCGCCCTGTCCCGCCAGCAGGAGCGGACGGATCCCCGGGAAAGGCCAGTCCCTGGGGATCACAGTTCTCACAGCACCCCCGACCGGCAGCCATTGGGCCCCGCTCCTCCGCCGGTACCGGGCTGTCCCCGCCCCGGCACTGCGCGCGGCCCGCCGCTCCCAGCCTCCCTAGCACGCTGCCAACCGGCTCCTCGCCCTCCGCTCCCCCGCCGGTGCCTCACCCGGCTCCGCAGCCCCGGGGACAGGGCGGGGTCCTTCCCTTTGCCCGCAGCCCCTGCGGAGAAGCGGCCCGGGCTCCTGCCCGCGCAGTTGCCATAACGACCCCGTAGAAACGGACGCTGCTCCTTCCCCCCGCAGTCGGTTTGCGGAGCGAGCACCGGCCGGTACCTGGTCCGCGTTGGTGCGGCACTCGCACACCACAAATCCGAGCCAGCATAGGGCGTGTGACCCCATCTCTGTCTCGGGTCCGAGACCTGCTGACTTGTGCAGCATCAAGCTGCTGATTACTGCGGGCATAGGAACTATAAAAAATTCCATATGGCAAAAGAGCAGGGCCCCCAGACAGTAAATAAATCCCAAACCCCTAGTTCCAAGTTTCCTGGAAAGCACTGACCCGTCTGTGCACCCTGCTCTGCTCATTTCCTCAAAACGTAGAGGCTGGTTTGAAGAAAGGTCTTCATTCCTCTGGGGGAAGCTACCCACCCTGTCTGCCCCAGGACCTGTAGCACCTGCTCCTCGAGGATTCCAGTGGTTCTCTGAGTTAGCATAATGCATTTCTCACTTAAAGGACAAATGATGCAGGGTTTAAAATTTTCTCTTGGACTCAAGAATGCTCCTGGCCATGTCCTGGGACAGCTTTTTCTTTCCTTGTGGTGGTAGCACCCTGATCTTGACTTCATGCTGTGAAATAGAAAGGTGCCACGGGGCAGAATCCCTTAATATATAGAATCATTGGACCTATGGGCAGGAGTGGTGGAAGCTGGACGTGAGGCTGGTTAGGGCTACTAAGATTAATGAGTGCCCCAAATGCCGGAGAGATGCTGGCCTGTGAGGGGTTTGGCTGGTTGGCTGGCTACAGCTATTGAGATGTATGTGCGAGGTACAAAGAATTATAGCTTTCCAGCTGTGAAATCTTCATATTGTTCTCTTCTTTATCCACAGGTTGTTTGCAGATGCAAAAAGAGCATGAGACTGTTAGTGTATTGTAGAGGTGTGTGCTGAGACACAGCTTTATGCCATCAGGATGTTCAGTGAACCCAGCAACCTAAGTCTACACCAATGGTAACGATCCCAAACCAGTACTGTTTTTGTGCTCATGTCTATCAAGATTTCCTGTATGCAGAGCAGTTGTGAAATGGCTGTACATCACTGCAGGGCTTGGCGAGGTGTTATCCACTGTAGCTTTGCGGTGAAGGCATAGCTCAAAGCAGACAAGCTTGAAGAACCAGAGCTTTGTTCTGCTCTGCTCAATCAAGATTTGCATCAAGATTCTGCCTTTCTGTTGGAATATGTTCTGCCGAAGTTGTGTCTGCATTTTTTTTGAGAGGTGTCTGTAAGTTTCTTCATTAAGCTTCAGTTGAATGCCCATTTTTAATTGATCCATAACACCTCACGCAGGTCTGCCAAAATAGCTTTCTGAGTTGGACCTGGTGAATGCTGGGCTGTGACACCTGCAGTTCTTGTAGGACAGCTGGGGGGTTGTATTGCACAGGCACCTTCAACACGCAGGGGACGCTGTTCGGTTTCCTGGCACTCCTGATATCCCAGCGGCCACTGATGTCCTGTGGGGGAAAGCAGGACTACTGCATCAGGCCTTGAGCTGATCCATAGTAATGAGAGACCAAGCTGAGCCCCAGGGGGAGGAAGCAGATTAGTTCACAACTGCTGCCACTGCAGCTTTCTTGTTTATTCCTTGGAAACATACGGTGCTGGCAGCTTGCAGAGCCAGGGCATGGCATCTTCACCCTCATGAACATCCCCTGAAGCAAACAGAGGCTTCAGCCAGCTCCACTGCTGTGAGGCAGTGCTGATGCACAGCTATACTTCTGAAAAGTCTAGAAAAGCAGTTTGGTCATCACCTCACCCTTTAAGAAGTGGAGTTGAGATTTAGGAAACTGGGCCCTGAAGGAGGGGAAGTTTTGTGGTTAGAAGAGCTGACCTCAAGCCAGGAACCCAAAGTTTTTTTTTCCCCCAGAGATGCTCCTGATTTGCTAGCTATAAAGGGCAAGTATCCCTCACTTATGCCTCTTGACTTTTTCCTTGCATTGAAAATTCAGTCATTTCCATGTCAGAGGTGTATTCAGAGGTTGGCTGGGTTTCTGCAAGCCTGCTGGGGCTTCCAGAAGCTAGTGCTGTCCAAGAGTACAACTTATTTTTAGGAGATCAATATGATGCCAAGCCAACATTATCCCGATGTTCCAGAATCTATCACCTCGTATGATGGCTCGGCACCTTCCTGGCTGTACACCTTTAGCCTTGCAAAGACTTTGGGGCCATTTTCTTTACAGTTTTCTACTAGTCTCAAGTGGGACAAGAAAGTTTTCAAGATCTTGTCAAGGACACCAGTAGCTCTGCAGTATTCACTCCTCTAAGATGTGAGAGCTACATGAATGCAGTACCACAGAAGTTCGGCAAAGCCTCTCAACACTGTTTTTTCTTGGACTCTCAACAGGTTCTTTCAAAGGATCTGGCTCCATCTTTCCTCTGGCTGCAGGATAAGTCTGACAGCCTCCACCACTCTCAGGGTTGGGGAGGACCACAGCTGGACTTCCTGGTTGCATGAGAGAAGGTATTGAGCTCATAGGGTAAGCCCTGCTGTCACTGCTGAGATTGCACAGTGTAACCAGAAGCTATTTCTAAGCTGGTGAAACAAGAACACATGGTGACTTCTGTTCAACCCTTCCCTGTACATGCCACCTTCCTACTTCTTATTCAGAAAAGAATTTGACTATACAGTAAGGGCTAAAAAAAAAAAAAAAAAAATAGAAGGAAAGCAAGACCAAGTTCTGTAAGTTAAGGCTGAAAGAGGATTATGCATGAGAAGCTCCCAGCTAAACGGAAATACAGGGCTGTTCTGCAGCATCCCACTCATGAATCCCCTGCATTCAAGCTTTCAGTGTGTCCTTTGCATTTGTCTCCAAATATTTCCATGACAGCCATTTTGCTCAATTTCCTGGATATATTTGTAATTACTCCTCTATAACTGACCTTCAAGGCCTTTTCCACAATCCTGTATGTGACTGTGTTCTTCCTGTGCTGGGTCAGACTGTGTGCCTGGGGCTTACTGTCTCTTTTCTGCATAAAATCCTCTGTATTCATTGCTCTCACTTCTCTTTACACCCTTTTCACTTTTCCCCATGTGACTCTTGAGTCTGAAGATATGGGGAAGGGATCACATCTCATTGTTGCATAGATTAGCTGGAGAGCAATCTAAAGATCTGTGCTGCAGCACAAGCCTGTCCTGGGAGGCTACACCAGTGTACAGGTGCTTTGGGTTGTTTCAGACTAAATTTGTCTCTTTGGTGCAGTGACTCACCATGGTGAGGTAGGTCTGGTGAATGACCTGCTGGCACCCAGGAAGCTCTGTCTTCACTGGAGAGCCCGCCCCGCCACTCACAAATCTCTTGCTTTCCTTCAAGACCATCTTTGCCTGAGCATCTTTTTACCAGGAGATACTCCCACACAATTGTTCCCCTTATTGCTGTGTAGGGAGATTATTTATGGCTCATGCTGTGCTGAGGCCCCACCTCCCACATCCCCAGGACAGGTTTTATCATGCTGTCATTTCTGCCTTCATCTTGACAGAGCAGCGTTGGTGCAGGAGGAAGTCCGCTCCCTGTGCGGATGCTGCCAGGCGCTGGGACAGAGTCTAAGAGGATTTCTGTAATAGCAGATGTGCCTGGGGCATTACAGAAATATTTTATTACAGCTCATTCTGAGGCCCAGCACACAGCGTTTGCTATCACCTCCTGCAACTCCACTCTTCCAAGCCCCTGTTCCTCTTGCAAGAGGGAGCAGCACCAGGTAGGGAGCTGGGACACTGGGTAGGGCACTGGCAGATGGGCAGGTAGCAGCTATCCCTCATGTAGACTTGTAGTCCACATGGGCTCTTCTCTCTGGTAAGACATTTTGCAGTCTGTATCCTTTTCTGGAATGTCTTTCACCTTGAAAAACCCTTCTACAGTCCCACATGAGTGTCCCACACGGGGGAGCTGCAGGAGGCATGGGACAGTACAGGTTTCCTCTCCCCTGATCCAGGTTTGGGTGGAAGAGGCACCAGGAAAGATCTCTAGCACTGTCTTTTTGCCCTGACTGAGCTGCAAAACAGCATTTGTATAGGACTGTCCAAGGGAGGACACCACCATTCGTCTTTAACCGCAAGTCTAGTGGAATAACAGATAAGTGCATCAGCCCATTAAAGACTTGGTTTGTGCTATAATGGCATTTTTAATATATGATTAGGATGTGGTTGGGTGTTGGCACTGGAGGTAGAAGGCATTAATTAGAGCCGTGTGATTATGCCTGGGCCCTGAGGGAACCCTAATTGGTTGCCCTGGAGCCCTCAATGCAGAGGTGAGGGGAGTTCAGCTTCCCTTGCTTCCACTGGAGTTGCTATTTCCATGATGCTTCCAGTCAGTTGGGTGAGAAGAGCCCATCTCCTGATGGAGTGACTGTCCCCCCTTGCAGGCCTACACTGTGCCCTGAGGCTACAGTACAGCCCCACTGATTTTGGCAGCAGTGAGGCAGAATATGCCCTTGTACCCTTTGCAATGCCTTTAGCACAAAGCACACCAGAGAGGAAATGGCTCTGACAGCCCCCCTAGGCTCAGAGAAGCAGCCCTGGGGTGCACTGCAGTGTTTACCCAAAGGGGAGCTGCAGCTGCAGCACCTTTCTAGAGACTGATGCATGTGCCTTAGGGCAAGCTGAGCATGAGCGTCTCCTGGAGCCACCTGGGGGAAAGAGCTCTTGTCTAACCCCTCTTCACCCAAATTTCATCTAGATCTGTACAGTTGTTCGGACACTATGACATGTCAGGTTGATCTCTTCTAAGCTGGAAGTTCATCGTTCTGCTGCCCTGATGATACCCAGACCCTTCTGCCTTTGGGAGGGAAAACTGTAGAGCAGACTTACAAAGATGACCAAGAGCAGTGCTGGCAATATTTAAAAAACTCTTGGAAGCTCCCTGTTGCAGGACCTGGGAGGCTGAAAGGGATGAAATGGAGCTGAGTGGACATTAACACAGGAAGGACACGTACCTGCCAGAAAGGACTGGAGGTCCTGAAGTACCCAAATGAGAGTAAAGAGGGTTCCCAGTGCACTGCACTCCTATCTCTCTAGCTAAGCCCACTGGACTGGGGCTGGGAGGGGAAGTGTGGGGGACACCTTGTCCCCTTCTGTCATCTGCCAGAGGGGTTTTCTGCACCCTCCTGTCCTGGATCATCTGGGAGGGATTCACAGCAGGAGGGATCAGGAGAGCCAGGGCTAAATCCTGAAAAATCCTGATCCAAGTGAGGCCTACGTCAGTGCTGGCCAGACCCATGTATGTGGACCCATCTTTCATGAGTTTTCGGGCTGTGGGAAGGTGAGTGGGATATGGAGCAGGACACTGTAGGTACAGCAACAGCTACTGCTACAGCAGGGAAAACACATGTTTTAGACAGAAATGTGTTTTCTGTGAATGGGTTGGATCTTCAGTCAGGGTGGCAGGAAAAGACCTCTCTCCTACCTTCTGCAGCTCTCAGCAGGGCTGTGTGCAGGTGCTGGGAAGGCACAGACAAGTCTTGTCCTGGTATGGACACACTGGGAAAGCTATGAGCTCTTCCACTTGGTTAAATTTGTCACTCTGGCTGTGGCTTAGAGAAAAGCCTTCCCCTTCCCCGCCCTCCTGCCATCAAGAAGCTGCTGAAGGAATCAGGTCGTTGATCCTTCAGCAATGAGGCCCCTAATTAGCCCAGCTTCTTGGAGTCTGCAGAAAAGCCGGCTGTGCATAAGGCCGAGTCCCACAGTCTTCAGTGAGGGGGAGAGAGGCCCCTCACAGGCAGGAGCCTCGAGAAGGAAGGAGAAAATGGTAGCACTTTGATGCATTAAATATGAGGAAAGCCTGCCTCGCCTGATGATCCTTCCCCATGCCTGGGAGGGCAGAAGGAGAAACACTTTCTGGGTGACTGTGGGGGCAGGTGAGCTTGGAGCTGGGCTTGCTGCAGGCAGGGAAAGCAGCAGGGAGAGGCAGCTCTTCCCAAATTCTCTTGCAGACACGATGTGCACATGAAGCCCCAGCTCCCCTGGGCTTCTTGTCTCACACACATTTAATAATGATTGCTGGGCCGGGTAATAAAGTGCTGTTTAATAGCAAATCGATCTGGCAACCTGTAAGGGCACAAAGTGCTGGCTGCCAGTCCAGTGGCTGCCACTCGCAGACCCCGTGCACTGGCAGCATAGCATCCTGAAGCCCTGCCACAGCACCCCACACCTTGGTACCCAGCTGTCCCCTATGAGCTCTACTCACACATGCCACTGGTGCCAGTGGAGTCCCCCTGCCTAGACAGGAGACAAAGGATAGGCGACTTTTCCCCCTTGTATCTAGAAGTGGTTTCCTAAGATTCGTGTGGCATTTACCATCCTTGAGGTGCCTAGTGACATTGTGATATCAAGTTCCTGGTGGTCTGAGACACCTTGGCACGCATGGCTGTAATGTGCTTAGGCTGATGACCTTTGGAGAGACAAGTCCCTGGCACAGAGCTTGTGCTCTAAGGCAAGGACTTGCTGATGTTGGTTGGTAGCCTGGACCACGTAGCTTTTGTCCTCTCATCCTCGTGGTTCTTAAGCAGTGGTGGGGCACAGGGGAGCCTGTACACTTTGGCATAGGGCACAAGTCGCAGGCCATGCATGCTCATGCATGGCAGGTGCTAGTGGTCACATAGTGACTTGCATGCAGCTGAGCAGGGACGGGGCCGTTCATGTTGCCGTGCACGCTGATGAACGGAGAAATGCACACGAGGGCATGGGGACGTGAGTGGTGTGGCATTGGCACAGGCACACCGGCATCCGGGGTCTCGCTGCCAGCGTACGAGGCCAGGTTCGCACTGGCACAGGGGGCGTGCGCACCGGGACCCGAGCATGTGGAGCCTGCTACACAGGTGGGGGACCCGCCGGCCCGCCCACACTTGGGGACGCGCACCCCGGTGTGAATTCGGCCGCTCCTCGTGTGCCGCTGCCACCGAGCGGGGCGGGGCGCGGCGCCCGGCGGGGTTGCCATTGGCTGCCGTGGCTGTCAGCGGGGCGGAGTGACAGGCCCGGGCCGGGATTAGCGCGGCAGGGAGCGGCGGGTTGCGGCCGGTGGCACCGTGCTGCACCGTACCGCACCGAGCTGTACTGTACTGTACCGCACTGTGCCGCGCCCGACGGGGCGGACCGGGCCGAGCCGCGCCGTGCCGGCAGCAGCGCGGAGGAGCGGCGCGGAGGATGCGGTGGCGGCGGCGGCACTGCCGGTGAGACGCGAGGAGCGGAGCGAACCGGGGCGGGGCGCGACAGGGAGCGGAGGCCGAAACAGGGCGTCTGGGGAGCGGGGAAAGTTGCAGCAGTTGTTGCAGCCACCGGGGCGGCTCTGCGCCCTCCCGGCGGCGGTGACTGGCGAGAGTCGGCACGGGGCTGCGGTGGCACCCGGCGGGGCCGAGACCCACTCCGGCCCCCGTGTGCCGGTGCGGCGGGAAGGGCGCGGGGCCGATGCCCAGGCAGGGAGATCGCGGCGGGCGGCTCCGCCGGCCGCCCTGGCCGGGGGTGCTCTCTCCTCATCCGGATGGATGTCACATCCACTCAGGGCTGATCCCGCCAAGACGGGAGGTGCCGGGTGAGGGAAGCCGTGCAGGGCGGGGGGGGCGGGGAGTGAAGAGCATGTTCAGCCTCAGCTCCAAGGTGGGGACACATTCCCTGCCTAGACACCACACCAGAAAAAGGTCACCTGTTTGCCCCACAGCCTCAGGGCCTCCAGACATCCCGCTTCGGTAACCACTTCATCCCCTCAAACTCTCTGTGTCCCTCCGGAGGGCAGAGTCATCCCCCAGGGGCCGTCCTGCCTTAGCCCCCTCAGGTAGCCCGGCAGCTACAGCCTGGTTTCCTCCATTCCCTGCCATGGGTTCCATGTCCAGCACACAAATATTGCCCATCGTGTGAATTTAACCCCCAGCCCTGCACCTCTTGCCTCTTTCCACCTCTGTCCCGTTCCTTGCCCCATCTCATCTCACCCTCCCCCAGCTCCCACGCCTTGTCCCCGCACTCCCGTGGCGTGGGTGTGTGCTTCCCCCGCAGCGTAAGCAGTTCCTGCTGCCTACTGCCTTCGCTCCGCATCACCCCATTCTGCCAGGCAAGCGCTTGCATGGAGAGCAGCCATCCCCTGTTGCGCTGGGTATGGCTCAAGGCAATAGCCAGGACGCATCCCTGGACATTCCTTTGGCTGTGAAGAAGGGACAGCTGGGAGGAACAAGTTTCTTGTGAGATGTTTTATTGAACAATTGTAATCCCCCAATGATGTGCAGCCCCTGGCTATCACACTGCAGCTCCTGAGTTTTTCTCTTTGAATGCATGCCCAGGGTTGCCCAGGCAAACACCCTGTGAGATGTTCTTTGCAGGACTTCTCCTGCCTTTAGGCAGCGGGACCAGCAAGGCTTTCTCCAGCCCACTGGTGCTCTACAGCCCAACCCATTCATCACAGTGATTTAAGGATCATCCTTTTGATTCACAATTGAAATCTGCAAGCAGGAAGCTGTAGCTCATTCCATCATTGGTTTTTCATCTCAGTTGCATAAGTGCTTTTTCCCATTCATTATTAAAGAAAAGCTGACTCCACTGCATGGTGTAGCCATCCAGCTTTGGTGGGTCAAAGGAAGGCATGGCCTTTGCTCTAAATTTGATAATTCTGTTTTAATAACAAGGAGGACATTCTGCTTATCCCATTTATTCTAGTAATAACTCACATGTTTTGAGATAGGCTGGGTTTTGTACATTTGTTATGTTACAGTGAAAGCAAACTATTCCTAGAGATAAGTCTTTTCCTTGACATGTGTGTCAATCTGCATTGAGATAAAAAGTAGAATTTCATTTGAAATATATAAACCTCACATCTTTATTATTTAGCAGTTAACTTTGGCAACCTTGAATGTGAACATAACCATAACAGGAGAAAAATATTGTGAAAACAGTACATGATAAATTAATCAGGAGAATAAAATTTGCAGTGAGTGAATTAGAGATTGCTGTTGCTCAGCAGGACAGATTTTTTCATCAGTGTGATAGTGCAGATAAATGGGTGCCTACCCCACAGGTGTGGTTTGGGTTATTCCATTAATAGTTTTGTCTGTGCATTGCTGGAGGCTAAACACTTGAAAATTCAGCCTCACATCCTTTAGGAATTTAATCCTGTCTGGTTTGCACTCAGAAACAGGGAGAAGAAAATAATGCTTTCCTGTTTGCAGCTGGCATATGGTTTCTCACTTTCAAATCATGGAAGTGAGGGACCCAGTATCTTGGCATCTGTCAGAAGGCACAAGCCAAGAGAGAGTTTTCTCTGCACATTAGGAATTCGAAGAAACTCAGGGAATGATAAGTACAAGTTTTAGCTCCACTGGGAGAAAGAAAAATGTCAGCAGCTCTGCCAGTGGAGTTGATGGGGGCTCTGGGTCCTGCCTTTCCCTGCAGCCACCCACCTGCTGCTGTGGGGTGGCTGGTCTCATCTCTGGGTATACAGTCTCTGGGCAGAGACAGGCAGGCAAGTGAGCTGTGTGCAGGGCAGGCTTGCTGTGTTCCCCCAGGCTGAGATTGTCTGTTGCCACTGCTTTTTGAATGTACTGGTGTTGACAGCTCTGTCTGTGCCATCCGTAGTGGCTGTGACATGTGCTGGTGTGACACAGTTTAAACCCAGGCTGACCTCCAAAGAGAGAGGCTCCTTGCCCTTGCTGCTCATATTAAACTCCTTGAGCAAGTATAATTGGAGGATGTCAGAGAGATACAGTAGATACTGTTTTTGCCCTTTACTTTAGTAGGCTGTAGGCTGTGGATAGTAAATATATTCAGCCTAAAGCAGAATGAACAAAACCCATTTTATAGTGCATTCTCTCTTTCAGTGCATTCAGTGTCTGGGTGCTGAACTGTGGGGAAAGTGCCTGAGCAGCCTGGCACCCTGGGGAGAAAGCAAACACTCTGGGTGCCTGGGGACCAAGCAAAGGGCTGCCAGCATCCCTGCAGTGGTGCTGGTGTGATGCCCTTGATGAACCTTGCCTGCTTCTTGCAGCAGGAGGGGATTTGCTGGGGGCTGTCTCACCTGGAGCATATCTCTCTTCTGCCACGAGGGCAGGGCACCTTTGGCCTGTCCTCCCCATGGCCCCAGACTCTTTTCTGTTCCTTCCCTAACCAGCTCCTTGCCCTTGTTTCAGGGCTGCCTGAGGATGCATCGCCTCTTGTCTCAGACATCTCAGGGGTTCTGGGAACCTGCCTTGCTGTGCCTGTGCCACCCTGCTGGGCTCCGGACCTGACACCCCTGTGCCCTCTTCTGTCAGGATGGCCCAGGCAGGGGCACCTGTCCGCTTCCGCCCCGAGGAGGGCTGCATTGCCTCTTCCCCGCCCTTTGCCCACCGGGTGAACCGGAGGCCCTGGCGGCCGGGGGGAAGCCCCGAGGCCGGGCGGTGCAGCCCCCCGCCCTGCCTCACCCCCAACCTCAACGCCGGCCGCCTCCACCTGCTGCGCAAGGGCCTGGCACCCGATGCCCGCCGCTGCCCCCTCGGCCTCTACAACAGCACTGGCTCCTTGGCCCGCAGGCCGGCTGAGGCAGCGCCCTTTGCCAGCGGGGCCTGCCCAGGCACAGGCCGACTGACTGCCCCCTGCACCCCACGGTGGGGCCGGCCCAGCCCAGCTATCGCCTCTCTGGGCAGCCGCAGTCCGCCGGCCCCAGAAGGACACAGCTCTGTGGTCACCTTCCGCTTCATTGAGAAGGCCAGCGTGCGGACACTGGGTTGCCCGACAACCCCTCATCTCGGCTGGGAAAATGGCCCCTACAGCCTCAGCCGCAGTCTGGAGCTCAGTGGGGATGTGGGATGCCCCCAGCCCCTGCCTCAGGAGCGGCTCCTGCACACGCTGAAGCTGGAGGCCTCTGCGTCTGACCCACTCCTGGCTGGGGCCAGGACTCCAGGGGGGACACATCCCTGTGGGAAGGAGCTCTGTGCCCTCGACAGCAGCTGCCTCTGCCGATCCCTAACCAATGGGCTGCCAGAGGAGTTCCCCACCTTTCCCAGGAGTCCTCTGAAGCCAGAGCCCCGATATCAGGTAGGTATCCAGAGTCTCCCAAGCTGGGCATGGGCTCTACCCTGCGGTTGCATTGCCCACTCATTGATCCCCTCTCTGCAGGGCAACACGTGGCTGTATCCCCGGCAGAACTCCGCCCATGCCCAGCGCATTGCCAAGGCCAAGTGGGAATTCTTCTATGGCTCCTCAGATACCCCAAAGACAGGTAAGAAGTTGCAGGTGGGTGCCATCGTGTTGGCCCACCCCTCCTTTGAAGTCTCCCTTATTGGCAAGACTCGCACGGGGGCTGCCCATCCCTTGGGTCTTCTCAGTGCCCAACAAAGAGCTGCGATTCCCCCAAGACTGGCCATCCTGGGGTTGGATTGTGCATGTACCAACCTCCCTGCAAAGTCCCCTGTGGCCATGGAAAAGAGGTGACAAAGAGCCTCTGGCTGCCTCTGCAGAAGAGCTTTTGGGTTTAGATGGGGTCTCAGGGCTGGCTGGAGATGCACTAGCACTGACAGCCTGTCTCTGCCTCTTTCACTCTTTCTCCTCTTGCCACCTCTTCACTGTTTCCCCCTGTCCCTCAACATGGTAGCATGACTGTTCCTGGAGGTTCGAGAAACAACTGGAATGGCACTTAGTGCTATGGTTTTGTTGACATGGTGGTGTTTTGTCAAAGGTTGAACTTGACAATATTGGAGGTCTTTTCCAAGCTTAATGATTCCATGACATGTGACCACACTCTTTTGGGGAGGGGAGGTGTGATGCTGCAGGAGCAGCTCCTCAGAGCTCCCCATTGCAGCTCCCCATAGCTCTGAACGCTTGGGCCTTCCTTGCAGGCTCCTCTGCCCCCGACTCCGCTCCCCTGGCTGAACTCCCCCAGAAGTCTGTCTCCTCACTGCCGGCCGAGCCACCGGGGTTGGTACCCGAGCACAGCCTGAGCCATGTGGAGGTGGAGATAGAAGTGTCTCCTTTGGGCAGCCAGAAACCTGGCTCCTGTGAAACTGGGATTATAAGGAGGACAGTGAAGTACTCTGAGACAGACCTGGACACTGTGCCACTGAGGTGCTATCGTGAAACCAACATCGATGATATCCTGGCCGAGAAGGAGGAGGTGGATTCAGCAATTGAGAGCCAGAAGGACAGTGAGAGCAACCCAAGTTTTGTGGGCACGCCAGGCAGGAGGAACAGCACACCAGAGGAGCCACCCCCCCCAGGCACTGGCTGCTCCAAGGATGGGCTGCAGGACAGGGACATGGACGAAGACAATGAGGTGTTTGAGGCGATGAAGAAGGAAAACAGGGAAAGGTGAGGCTCCGTGTGCAAGGGCAAAAAGCTCCTCTTACTCTCCTTCTTGTACCCTGCATGGCAAAGCAAACTCTGCTGCAGTGTCTGAGCCAAAAATCCGAGTAACAACATGCAAGTTGTGCGTGGGGGTGAGATGAGGTCCTGGATCGCACCACAGGGGATTGGTACTGGGGCTGGGAGGGGGCCTTCACTGCCGTATGGAAAGAGTAAGCCAGCCCAGGGGTCCAGTGCTGGGTGCTGTGCCGTGGGCCTCACCTGCCTGGGGTGAGCCCTGCAGCTCAGGTTGCCCAGCTGAGTCGAGTCCTGCCAGCATGAGTCCCGCCAGGTCGATTACATCCTGCCACGGTGCTGCCAGGTGTTGGGGTGACAGTGTCAGGACATCAGAGCATAGGTCATGTCCTGGAGCTACTCTGGGCTGCCAGGTGCTGCTGAGCTGTCCTTCTCTCCACAGATAACTCTGCTTCAGCAGTGAGAGCAGTTCCATTTTCTCAGCCTCATTACGTTTTTGCCATGTTCGGGAAAGCATAGGGGATATGTTGGGATCAAAAAAGCATTTTGTTGCCGTCTGTGTCATTTTTCACATGTGTGGCGAAACACCCTGTGCTGGGAGGCTGATGGAGTGGGTGGCACCAAGATTATAATTCAGTTGCCTACCCATGGGCAGCAAGTGTGCTCCCAGCTGCTCTCTGCCCTGTGCCAGGCACTGGCAATTAGCACACACGGGAGATGGCTTTTTGGCTTGGTGGCATGAAACTCTGCCCATGGAATTTCTGCTGGAGTGGTCGTTTGACCATGAGGAGTGATGGGCATCATCA
Organism: Polioptila caerulea; assembly: GCA_013397295.1. Taxonomy (NCBI): domain Eukaryota; kingdom Metazoa; phylum Chordata; class Aves; order Passeriformes; family Certhiidae; genus Polioptila; species Polioptila caerulea. The sequence goes on along the minus strand of VYXF01013115.1, from coordinate 20,348 downwards.
GGTCCAGAGCACTGTGTGGGGCAGCCACCTGGAGGGGGAAGGCCCTGTGTAGGCATGTTCTGATGTGAATTGTCAAGAGTTTTGAGTGAGGTGAGGAGGTTCAGTATCATCAGTAAATTCTCCATAAAAGTAGGGACAGGGTGATGGAGTAGGCAAAACCAGGGTGATGCCTGGGATGCCACATGGCAGCATGAACTCACCAAGCCGTGCAGAAGGTAGGTGGGGAGCATTTAGGTGGAAAAAAAGGAAAAGGGAGGTTTTGATGTCAGCAGAAGTTAAAAATAATGGAATACATACATTATTAATTCATTAATACAGTAGTGCCCCTGCACTGAGCAGGAAAAGAATGAAGGTGCTGAGTTAACAAGGAGGGAAGGTGTGCATCTCAAGGGGAGCTGAACTCCTGTCAGTTTGTCCAGCCCTTGCATCTCTGTTGGAGGGGACAAATACATGCCAGCCACCCTGTCCTCAAAAATTTGCATTCTAGATAAAAACTGAAAATAAGCCATTTGTAATGTGGGGGTTTTTTCCCAAAAGAATGTTTGAGTAAGGTGTAAATTTATGGCAAATTCTTCAATTTGCTGTAACAATTTTTTTGCATAGTGTTATTTTGTTTCCAAATATCTTTGAGGCCCTGTGAGTTGTATGAGCTGTAAGCCTAGACCTGTTTTTGTCTTCTGAGACACCCTACCGTAGCTCCCCAGCCAATTCTAAAAGCTTGGATGTGCCCTTAAACAACCACTGTTGCTCCTAAAAGATGGTGCTCCCAGTATAATTACCAATGTGTGTATGGGGGTGTCATGTTAATTTGGCACAGCTTCTTTGTAGACCAGTTGTTTTTTTTCCCTGCAGCCCCCTGAATATTCCCCTGGTAAGCGCAGACCCTGTAGACAGTGTCTTGAAAATCATGAGGTTCAAATTGCAAGCTTGTTCAGTCCCTGCATCACAGCCCTGGGTTTTTGCTTACACACTGTTTTCTGTTTTGAGCTCTGCAGCTGCAGTCCTTATCCCTGTTTACCAGTCACCAGTACTGATGTTTTCTTCTTCAAGCTTTCTGCTTTGCCTGCTCACAGGAGGGGTGAAGTTGGGGGGATGAAGAAGCCATCCTGGCTTCCTGGACCTGGCACCATTCTGCTGCTGCAGGAGCCGCTGAACCCACGCCTGTCCTGGTTGCTGGGAAGCACCAGCCCTACAGAACCACTGAAGTGCTTTTTGATGCTGATATTTAGCTTTTAGACATGTTTATCCCTTTGAAAATCTAGTTTTGAGGGTTTAGCACCCTCTGCAAGGAGGACTTTGTCTTGGTACTATCTTCTTGTGCTTCATATTCCAGCCAAAGTTCAGAATCTCCTTTTGTGATTTACCCTTCCAAAATAAGACAGCACGCTAACAGCAGACAAAAATTGACTCCAAATCAAACAACACATGAAAAGCGATGGAAGAAATGTTGTCTTCTTCCAGCAAATCTGCTTCCTGAATATATTCAGAGTTATATCTTCTGACTCTAATGACTAGTCTAAGCCTTTACTCTCTTTATTCCTATTAGTCCCAGAGAGCTGAGACCTGTCAGCGAGAGCAGGCTCAATTCCCTTCCTCCCTGAGCATCAGCAGACGCGCTGGCTAAGCTGTAGGAAGAGCCGGGTTTGGCCCTCAGCATGGGTGCCTTGGGCTGATAAGAGAGAAGAAGCTTTGCTAGGGAATGCTCTGCTCCCCTGAGAGCACAGAGGGCTGATGGGAGGCAGTGATGCCTTTCCCTGCTGCAAGCCTTGCCTAGAAAAACCCTTAGATCTGCTACTTGGGAAGCCTTTCCAGAGCCTTTGTGCTTGCTGCTTGTTGGCAAGAAAATAGCCACAGAGCAAGCCTTGTTGGGGATTAGAAAAATGGTTGTGGTCTCAGTTTCATCAAATGCTTAAGCGTGTGCTAAACCTGTATCAAGCCTCTGATGTGCCATCCCAGAGCCCAAAGGGGCCACAGAGCCACAGCTTGGGATGATGCTCCTGGATGGGCTCGGGCTGCAGAGGGGGTGCTCGGGGTGATTCTGGCAGGGGCCTGTCAATGGGCAGGGGAGGTGCCCTCAACTCTTGTGGGTGGGCAGGGGACAGCATGAAAGCGTGGATGTGGCAGGGGAGTGTGGACAGTCAGGGGAGACTGCACTGCCTATGGTCAGTATCTTGTGCCTAAGCATGGGACAGAGTGAGGACACTGAGCCCTAAGAGCAGGCTGCTGCCATGCTGGAGGAGTAGTGCAAAGGAGCTTGGGGAGGACTGCAAGGAGCTGCTGAGACAGGTCTGTACAAGAGATTTGTTGAGAAAGGAATAAAGCTAGGGGCTGCTGGACAGTGCTGAAAAGTCTCACTTGCTTTAAACAGAGCTGGGATCCTCACACAGCAGCTGCCTGTGCCTGTGCAGCCTGGAGGAGCCTGGGGCATGGCTGAGTCAGGGGTCTGATGGTCACAGGAGCAATAAGCAGAAAGTGAAAACCACTGAGGGCCAGAGGAGAGATTTTCTCTCTTCTTCCCCCCTGCCAGGGATCACATGTCTCTGCAGCACCATGTCTCTGCAAGCAGGGAGAGTGGAATGAGCCCTTTCCCCTCCATCAGCCATCAGATGCAACAGAAACCCAGTTGCTCAGATCCCATACCCAGAGCCTTGCCTGAGGTGCTGTTGGCTCCCAGATCCACTTCCCTTCCGTGTCTGCCTGGCCCTCTGCTAAGGAAGGCTCACTGCCCCTCCTGCACCAGCTCAAGGCTGGAAATTTATTTGCTTTCCTGCTGCCTGTCACCCTTGCACAGATGCTCGATTACAGATTCTGCATCTCCTTCTCTCCTCTGCTCCTCTCAGCTGGCTTGTTCTCAGTGCAGTGATCCTTCCTGGAGGAGCTGGGCAGTGCAGCAGGGGCTAATGAAGCACCTGGATCTGAGCAGGCAGTATTGCTCCCATGCTGCTGCAACTACATCCTTCTGGAACGGAATGGCTTTGTGCTTGACATTTTGGGATGAAGACATTGTTTCCAGAGCTTGGATGGTGTGGACAAAACCAGCCATGGTTTTTCTGTGCCTTGGTGGCAATATACTTGATCACAAAAATGAGCCCACCTACCTTTCCTGGAAACAAGATTCCTTCCAATCTGCTGGCATTGTCTTCCCTGGCACAGTTATCACCCTCCTCATGGATTCAAGGTGCAAAATGGCCAGCAGCATTAGCTTGGTTTAGTAGCATGGGGCTGGGCGGGAGAATGCACATTTGCATCTGTAAAGCACATCTGCAGATATTAAAGAGATCTCTTCTGCCTTGTTCTCACCAAAAGCCACTTTAGGAGTGGCTGCTCCTGGGGCTCCTACAAGAATTGCAAGAATGTCACGAGGTGCTGCACAGCCGGGGAAACACTGGTGGATGGGTGAGATCAGCCTGCACCCTGCCTTGCTTACCTGTGTCTGACTTCACTGCACTCCCCTTGCTGGCAAGGGGAGAAACCAGCTGGCACTCTGGGAAAGTCAGCTCTTGGCCTGCTGAAGTAATTGGGGTGAGATTTTTGAGTGGCATGTGAGAGCTAATGAATGAAAATAATTTGGTGTGTGTTACAGCAATGCATCTTCTGAGCCCTCTGTAGGAAGCTGTTTGTTCATAACAAATGTTATGACAGGCTGGAGCAGTTCCTCTCTTTAATCAGAAAAGAGAGTGGCATTACAAGTGCTTTTCTGCTGCTTTAATAAAATGATAGCAGCTTATGAGTAAAGTAGGCTTTTAGGGCCGTGCTTGTGCTTGTGCTGCTGAAGCACTGATGTTTCCTGGGTTGGAAACATCCGTGTCGTCACTTGCTTAGGTAGGTGGGCAGGCTGTACTTCACCTCATTTACAGGACAAAACACTTAAGGCTTCAGGGTTTAGAAACTTCTGTGTTGGGCTGGACCCAGACCAGCACTGAAGACAGGCTGGGCCTTTCTGTGGGGCTGATCCCTGACAAGATGATGAGCTAGGACCAATCATGGCCTCTAGGGCATGGGCCAGTTCAGATCCCCAAGCCTAGAGATGGGTGTGAGGCTCCCTCTGTGCTGCCTGGGGAAATCTGGAGCTCAGTATCACTTTGTGCTCAGTCTCCTTCAGTGTCTCCTGGGATTCAACATCACCTGGTGGAAACAGCCAGCAGACCTTGCAGGTGAGTATTGGTCATGCTCTGAGCATAGTACTCAGTGAACACGGTGCAGTGTTCATGGAAGGAAGGTGTCGTGCTGTCCTGAGCAGCTTTAGGAGGAGCCCTCTTGGTGATAGAAGGCTCATGAAAAATTCAGCCACTTCCACATTTGGTTGGAAATGGAGCTGAACCACATCCTGCTTCTAGTACTTGAGCCCTTTATTGGATCTAAGCTCAAGTCAAGTGATTGGGAGCAGTAGCCACTTCATAAGCTTCTTATGAGGATGAGCCACTAAAGGCACAAAAGTCTGTGGTGCATTAAAGGAGAAGCATATGTCTGGAGGGAGGCCAGCCCAGTCCTGCTCCCTATGGTGTCTTGGGCAGGCGAGGCATTTCTTTGGTGGTCTACAGATGTTCGGAAGAGATTTCTACCCTTCTCAGTTTCCTTCTGAAACGGTGTGTGGGATTTTGTTTTGGGGTTTTGATCCCTTGCTCTTCAATGATCAATTCTTCTTGCCTTCTTTCCCTCTAGGATCATGGACCGAGACACACAGGGTATGCTCAAGTCTCCAGTGCCCTTCCTTCTAGGGCACAGCCTCTCCAAGGATGGCATGGACTCTTTCAGCAAGCATTTTGAGACCATCATGGAGTCCCATCGAGCCAAGGGCACATCTTACACCAGCTTGGACTCCATTGACATCCTTTCTTCCCCAGCCCGTACCCATGGGACCTTTTTCACTTTTGACCTCCCAACCCTCACCCCCGAAATACAGGGAAAAATCAGAGACAGCGCCAAGGTGATTGAGGAGAACTTTGCTCCTCTGGCTCACTTAGAGCCAGACTCTGGGACCAGTTCAGCCACAGATGCCCCCTGGACAGAGAGGGAGGAAGAATGGGGGAGACGAAGGAAGGGCACTCGGCACAGCCCTTGCCACTCAGAGGACAGCTTTGGCACTCCCTTGGCCTCCAATACAAGGTGAGTGACCAAAGTTGCTTGCTGTCCAGCTGGGCCACTAAGGTTTGATGTGGAGTCTAATGCTGTGAGGTCTGGTTAGCAGCCAGAGCCTAACTTGTGTTGCTGGGGAAGGGTCAGGACTGCGTATGCTAGATTTTCTAGGCAGTGGCTGATCAGGCCAGCGATCATCATGGAATTGTGATAGGTGTGTTGATGGGAGCACAACTCCTTTTTTATCTTTGCCAGCTTTGTAGGTACTGGAGGACTCTGAGGTTTCCTTCAGCCAAGCAAGCAGGGGCCTTTTGGGCAGAAAGGAACTGGGCTAGGCCTTCCCTCTCTTTGGGACACTGAAGCCAGAGATGTGGTAGCACAGAGACCTGACAAGGTGTGTGCAGTAAAACTGGTCATGTCTGGGAGCACATGGCAGCGAAGGGTGACAGTATCCAGCTGTGATCAGTGCTCTCTGCAGGAAGAATTGGCTTCCTATTCCTGTGCCAAGGCAAGGGACTGAAACACAGCACCCTGCAGAAACCAAAAGGATGGTATCTAACTGTCTATGGGATACCATTGTACCACAGCACAGCAATGCAGGAGCACAGGCAGGTGTGAGGGTGCAGAGACACAGCTGGCAGCAGGAGCAGCAATGAGGTGGCTTAACAGAGATTATTCCTCACTGGTTTATAGTCAGTGAAGCACAGAGTATGCTGGCAGTGCTGAGGACACTGCAGCGCTGTTCTCCCCTCCTAGCTCAGGTTTCAGAGCAGTGCGGGCCTGCAACACAGGACATGGAGGGATGTTGTGTATCCCCTAAGCTGCCCTAGATCTTTGCTGGGCCCACCTTTGCTGAGCCTCTTGTCATCTCCACTTCTGGCAGGAGTCTCTCTGCTTTGGTGGCAGGAGCACAAGGGAAATGCAGCTGCAGTCCTTACTGTGCTCCCTGGCCTGGGGACCCCAAGGCCTGGGCTTCCCATAGCCCCAAAACTGCCAGCCTCACCTTCTATTACACATGCATGCTGAGTCTCAAGCCACTACCTTTCCCTGCTTAGAAACTGTTCCCTTGGTTATCAGTAGGTTCCTGCACAGCACTTCTTTTTGTCCTGTTCAGGTCCTTTTTCTTGTCCATGTCCTGGACTGTTTTGATCTGCCATGCTGTCCTGCAGCAGGTGAGCAGGTTCCCTGGCACCAGTGGTGGTCTGAAGCAGAGACTGCAGGAAAGACAGTGAGAAATGAGGTGTAGAGGAGCAGGGCCCTGCTGCAGGCCCCTAGCAGGAAGCAGTCCAGCTCTCTGCCCCCCAGCATGGAGTGAGCCTCCCCTCACAGCCCCACAGGCAACAGTGGACAGAGGCAGGTATGGTTGGAATCTGCCATATGGTGCAGTGGAAAGGAGTGGAGATTGGGGCTGGGAGCAGGACCTAGGTTGGGAAGCAGGGAAGGCATGTGGCACCAGGGTCTGAGCCGCCCTTCATCTGCAGGGTAAGCCCTCAGGAGGTAGGGGTTTCTGGCAACGGAGAGATCCAAGAAGTTTCTTCTTCCCCATCACTGCTGCCACCAACTTTCTAGACTCTCAGTGGAACTGACCATGAAACTAAAGGTTCCCAAGGAATTTGAGGAAGAAGTGGCTGGGCTGATTGCTCAAAGGTTCTCATGAACTGGAACCAGCAGATCCTGATGCCTGTCAGGGCTGATCTGATCGAGCAGATTATCCTTGTAATTTACCCACTAAGGGGTATTCAATGGAAATTGATGAGGAAAGGAGCTAAGGAACCTCTGCAGTTGCTATAGTGCATCATCACCTGTGCCAGCAGGACCAGAGGAAGGCATTCACCACTGTCCATGGCCACAAGCAGTACAGACTGACTGCCACCAGCACAGGTAGACAGGGAGCCCTGGCTGGGGAACTCTGCAGTGGAGACTATGCTTTACACTGTCTGTTAGTCTCTGGAATCTGGATGAACACCAGTGACTCTAGGCCTGCATGTGCTGCCCTGTGGCTGACCTTGTGTCCCCAAAAGCTTTGCTGCTAACTGTTGCAATAGCTGGAGTCAGGATCCGGGCTGGAGACAGCCTTGCAGCCTGTGACTTCCAAGCTCCCTCAGTGGCAGGAATGGCCAATCAGTGATGCCCCTGCATTGCAGGGGAGATGTGGTGTGCCCCACAGCCAGTGGCCTTGGGGCATGCAGCCTTGTTGATTACTCCAAGGCTCTGGTGTACCTCAGCACGTAATAGTTAAGACCATGCTTTTATCTTGACCTTGCATGTGGGAAGTATGTCTAAGTGCAGACCTACAAAGGCCTGCCCTTGGAGGCCTGCACCTACTCCAGCAGGCTTGGTTGAAAGGGACGGAGCAGAGACTGAACCCCCTCCCTGCCGTGCCCACAGTGGGACACCCCACAGTGACACCCCCAGCATAGGCTCTGTGAGTAGGTTATCACCTGATTTGGGCAGGAGGTGAAAGTGTGCAGGTCCCTTGCTCTCACTGGGCAGAGAGCTGCAGTTAAAGCAGGTTGTCCCTGTGGCTATGACAGACCTCTGCAGAGTATGTGTGGAGGTAGAGCCCCCCAGGGCTAAGGAGTCCTTCAGGACCCAGGGAGGTCAGCCAGGGACAGATGCAGTGCTGGCAAGATGGTGGGGCAGGAGCTGGGGCAGCCCTGGGGACTGCAGGGAGATTGCTTCAGTGGCGACAGCCGGACTCCTGCAACTGCAGATCCAAATTGCAGGACTCAGCCAAGCTGCTGGGTGCAAGCAGGTGTCTAGAGGGTCAGCTGGCTTGCTCAGTCCTATACAGGTAGGTGCTGTGAGCTGTGGGGCATCAGCTCCGGAGGAATGCAAATGGGCAACTAGCTTCTCTCTGGGCGTGCAAGCCCCCTGAAATCCAGCTGCCCAACCTCCCTGCAATTCCACTCTCCTGGAGCCAATTTGTTCGGGGCACAGTCGTGCCAGTCCCTGAGGTTTGCCCGCGGAGGGAAGAGACGTGACTCCCCGCAGAGCGAGGCAGGTTCTGCTGGGACCTCATCGGGGTTTGCCTGCGGTGGGACAGAAAGAAGGGCAAGCGGGAGAAGCAACATCAAAGGCGGGTCTGCTAACAGCCTGGTGAAAAGGGCCAGAGAGCTCGGGGAGGGCAGCACGCCTGCAGGCTCGCTAGAGGGAGAGAGAGCTCAGCCCTGGAGCTGCGGCTGTGTGGGAGGAGCGGGGAGCCCGTGGGGCTGGCGGCCGCCCGGCGGAGGATGCGCCGGGAGTCGGAGCTGCCTCCCTGCCAGAGCGCGGCTGCTGGCGTGCGCTGGAGCTCGGGGCCTGCCAGCCGGCTCCGCTGCCTTTCTTTATAAGGTTCCTTTTGTTACTGCAGCGGTCGGGGAGCTGGTGCCCTCCCAGGGCCAGCGCAGGTCTCTCGGCTGGCCTGAGCTCCCAGGTAGCGCTGGGCAAACTGGTGAGGATGCCCTGAAGGGCTGTGCTCAGTTTGGGGCCCCGTGGGGCAGATTCGGGGTGTGATGCAGGAGGTTGAGGCTGAGAGCTGAGCAGAGGAAGGTGGACACTGAGGGAAGGATGAAGATAGGGGAAGGGAGGTATGGGGTGGGCTGGGGTGATAGCACGGTAGGGAGACAAGGCTAGGGTTCAGGATGGAGCGGTCTCCCCACAAGCGTTGGCACAGCAAGAAATAAAGGACAAGTCTGGGGGGAATTTTCCCCTATTCAAGCCACATCAAGCCATGAAGAGCAGGAGGAGCCAGGACATAGAACACATCAGCCCACCATGGCATAAAGGACAGTGGATCTCAGGGATGGCAGGTCTGCCTGCAGAGGCATGAGCCGCAGCACATACCTGTGGGATGCAGCCCCACGTGTCAGACATTAATTCCAGCTCTTGGATCTGACTGGGACCCCCTAGGCTGGTCTTGGCCCAAGGGACCAAGACACCCAGGTTTTCCTGTGCTGACCCTATGGCATCTGTGTCTCTGAGGGAGAAGACCACCCTCCATCCAGCAGGTGAGTAACTGGATATTTAAAGCTCTTGTCTGGCACCAGAAATTGTTTGGTGGGATTGTAGTGTCAGTCCCTGTCCTCTGCAGGAGCAGTCGTGCCCCTCACAAGAAGAACTGGTGGGATGGGGTGATAGAGGACAAATAGACATCTCCAGAGAATGCTGGTGCTGTAGGGGAGGTTCTGGAAGTCTGCAGAGAAACAAGACTGAGGAGGGGCACAGCTGCCCAAAGCTTAGTCCTAGCTGGATCTGTCAGCAGTAACAGTGGTGGGTGCTGCTGTGGCTGGGTGATTGTTGGACTCCAGATCTGCCAGAAAGCACAACCAGCCATGCCTGTGGTTGGAGGCTGGTCTAGCTGACCTTCAAGTGTCCTCCCAGCCCTAACTTCAATTCTGTGAGGAATGAACCGGCCCAGATTTTTGCTGTCATAAATCAAAGTCATTCCACTGAGACCGATGGAGGGAGCTGCGTTTATTTAGCTCAGCCAAAGATCCGGTCTGGTACATTCTTAGCAGCAACATTAGGCAGGCTTGGTTTGCTTGGCAGGGGCAATGAGCATCTAACTAGGCATGTGGGCCTTCCAGAATTGAGGGGAAAGTGCTACTTTGCCCCATACACCTGTCCCTTGTGGATTTGCACGAGGCTCTTTGCCATGTCCCTTCATGGTGTAGGATTAAACCAGCCTCATGTGGGGAGCAAGAGGTACTTGAATTGTGTTTAAAAGTCTGGAGTTTCCTGCAGCAGGTTTCTTGCCTGGAACTGTGTCAGGACAGACCTGGACAATCCAGGAGCTCAGCACACCCTGGCTCCTGGGGAACAGGTTGTTGCTGCAAGAAGGGTCCCACCTTGCAGATACGTCTCTGCTGGCATCTGGGAGGTGGAGGTCAGTCCCTGGCTTTGCAGGACTAGTGCCTTCTTGCTGCTCCACACCCAGGAGAGAAGACTTACTTCTGGTTGCTGGAAAAACAAGTGAACGTGGTGCTAAGTAAGCTTGGTTGATGGTGGCAAGATAGAGAGGATGTCAGGACTCCTGCAGTGACACACTGCATTGCAGCCAGGGAAGGTGCTGTGGTCTCTGCTTCTGGGCTCCAGGCAGTCGGCTAGAGGAGGAATATTGGGGTGAGATGATGATCCAAGTCCAGGAAAGGAGTGTTTGGCCCTGAGAAGGAACATTTGGGCCCTGGAGAACCATCTGACCTGGAAGAAGAAGTGTGTTTGGTATGGTGGCCCTGAGCAGGATGGTAATTCTGCAGCAGCTTTCCAGTGCAGGGAGCAGAAGTCCTGCTGAGATGGGGTGGGAAGTGGTCAGTGAAGAGCCTCTGTCCCAGGGTGAGCCCTGAGCCCTATGCTGGATCACGTGCCTTCCTTGCAGAGACCCCCAGACGTGCCTCACTGCAGCACCTGGGCTCTAGCAAACATCTCTGAGGTGACAGGGGGATCTGTGCTCCCAGTGATGTGAGTGGTGGCAACAGGGAGAGGGATGAGCTAGCACTGTGTCTCAGGAATTACTTATTTCATGCACACCCAAGGATAACTGCACAATATCACATTTGATCTTTATTCCTTAAGTGGGTATTTAATGTAAAAAATATTATCTCAGTGTTTCTTGAAGCCAAACTAAAATGTCACTTTACTAAATGCATCAAAAAACCCTCACCCTGAGACCTGCAATTAGCTCATTGGCGAGAAAATTAGCATAACCTCAATTACCTCAGACATGGACACGTCTCTTGCTCTGCTCTCCATTTACTTGAGAATTGGGCTCTTGTTTTTCTGTCTTTAAGCTACATGTTCTCCAAGCCTATTGGGACTTTGAGTGGTGGCAGATAGGTACCACAGAGGGAGCATACTGAGCCTACAGAGGCTGACTGTCCATGGTTAACTGCATGAGAGTGGCTTGAGTGCTAGAAAAAAAAAAACAACAAACATTTATTGGCATGGTTGGATAGTACCTCATCCTGAGAGCAAGGTTATGTTTTGCTGTAAAACACCAAATCAGTACCAGAACTTGGTGAGGGAGGGAGCAGCAAATTCCACTGGTAGAGCTACTTTGAGGCTCAAGGTTTGAGATCCCTGCATGCCCATTGCAAAAAGCAAGGCAGGAATTGTAGTCACAGATTGAGACCTTGCAGGGAGATACAGGTATTGAAGCACAAGAGAGATTTTGTAAATGGCCCCATGTCTGGATGCTCAGTACTAGGTAGGAAACCTGATGACCATAGATTAGGAAGAGAGGTCATGGGACGAAGATTTGGAGCTTTAGGTTTGGCCCTGGATGCTCCAAGAACCGGCCATGTGAGGGAGGACAACCTCTCAGGCAGGATAGATGAGGTCCAGAAGGATATCAGGAGTTTTAGGGATGGTGCAGGGAAGAATTAAAATATTTTCAGTGGCTGACTGAGCAGAAACTTGCTCTGGAGATGCAGTTGGAGCATGCGGAGTGTTGGAGGGGTAGTTTTGCATTTTGTAGCTCAGCCTGTGGCTGGAAAGCACCCTTGGAACTGCTGGGCTGCAAAGGGGAAATGCCCTTGTGATAACAGATAAGGATTATAGCAAAAAAATGCAGTCACCACAACCTATGGCTGGCAGGTGCCAGCTGCTGGGATGGATTAATCTCCTCTGCCTCTGGGAATCGAAGAGCCTGTGAACTCTGTCCTTGGTTGAGGTCACAGTGACTGCAGCCACACAAGGAGCTGAAGCGGGGCCCAGGTGTGTGCCCAGCACTGGGCCAGCAGCACCCAGCCTGTTCTGCTGTTGGGCACCCCTCAGAGCAGCTTTGACCCTGCCAGACAGTGAAGGCACAGCCAGGCACCAGGGCCCATGCCACCAGCACCTTTGGATGTGGCTGTTTTGGGAGGAGAAGAGCTTTTTGGCAGGTGAGAGATTTGCTCACGGGATAGGGTGTGCTCATGATGCAGACAGTGATGCTGGAAGCTGCCTGCCCAGCTCCCCAGAGCTGGTGGAGTCAGGCCTGGTGAGCTCATAGTGACCTTGTGACCACTCTTGTGGCTGCTTCCACCTGGGTGCCTTGGAGTGCTGGATAGTGTCCCTGGGGAGGACTGGAGCCAAGTGGGCACAGATCTGCTTTGGCCACCCATCCAGGTCTTACTACAATCACCTCCTGGCACCTCTGAGTTCAGCAGTGGTCCGAGCAAAGCGCATCCCTCCAAGGACTTGCAGAGTGTTGGAGCTGCTTTTACCAGGGAAGTGTCTGTCCCACAGGTTTGAGTGCAGAGCAGCTTCTCCTGTGGCGTGCTGGCTGGGGGTGACAGGAAGGTGGAGAGGATGGCACCTGAGAGCCCCCCGAGGCATGAGGCAGCCAGCCTGTCAGCGTTGTGCAGGGTTCCCCTGGGACAGGCAGCGCTGAGCAGGAGGAGGCTTGTCCTTCTTGAAAAAAGCAGAGCCTCAAGGAGATTGGCCTGGGTAATTGGCTCAGGAGAGCAGGCCTCTTAAAACTCAATTAGAGACTTTTAAAAATAAATCAGACTGGAACATTGTAAGGGCTGCCAGAAAATTTGGGCGAGGTCAGAGTTGCTTAACATTTGTTGTTGATTAGATTCAACCAGCTTTTGGTTGGGATAACTTCTGCACAGCTGAGTCAGATTGCTTCGGGGGCCAAGCCAAGAGTGACTCCTAACATGGCCATTTAAGGCGTGGTGGGCTGAGAGCTGATGGGCAGCCTGGGGAAGACTGCACTTCACTGGGAGCTGGGAGGCCAGGGGGTTTTCCTCTGTCCTCATGTTCTCTGCCTCAGCTTTGCTGCCTGTGTAGTGCTTTGAAATCAGTGGGTGGGCGAAGTGAACAAAGGAATTAGAGTTGTCTTGTCTTGGGTAGAAATTGCACTTGAGAGTAGCACGAGGAGTTTGTCCAGATTAAAAAATGAGTACGGAGCTGTAGGACAGCATGTGATGTGCATATGTTTCTGCTCCAAGTCTCTGCTGTAGCTGAGCTTGGCAGAGCCTAAGCCCACACATACAGTTTCATAGGTTCCACTTTGGAGTAGTTGTCCTTTCCTTCGACATCCAGTATGAATGTTGGTTTGAGTGCCTTGGTCCAGTCAGTCACTGGTGCTGTCCCATCACCCACCCTTCCTCCCAAACCTGCATTCCTTCACCTTCCCTTGGCTGACCTCAGAGTGTCTCTGACTGGTGCAGTTCATCCTGGGTCCCAGCAGTGAGTAGCTGGTCTCCAAAGTGGGGTGAGGAACATGCATTCCCTGAGAAGCTGAACAAGGAGGGGATCTGTCAGCAGGCTAACGTGCAGTGTCCCTTCCCATTGCAGCGACCGCCCTCAGAGCCAGCTGGTTTCAGACTCAGAGCTGGAGATGGACAGTGTGGAGCAGCTGGCCCTGGGCAGCACGGACACCCTTTCCAATGGACACAAGGCTGACCTGGAGGCTGCCAAACGCCTGGCCAAGAGGCTCTACAACCTGGATGGCTTTAAAAAAGCAGATGTGGCTCGCCACTTGGGGAAGAAGTACGTGTGGGTATTTGGAAGGAATGTTCCATTCTGCAAGGAGCTCACTGGCACCCGCAGTGCACCTGCAGCTGCTGCCCTTGTGGGGCACCAGGCCGGCAAGGAACTGCTGGCAGGACCTCAAAACCCTCTCCTCATGACTGGTACCTTTGCACCACGTGTTCCCCCTAAAGGTGTTAAAACCTAGGAGACGTCCAGGTTTTCATACCTTCTGACCATGGATGCTTCAGTAAGGTGTTGGGGCATGGAGTTGGCTAGCTGACCTCTCGTGGGCCCTTCCCTCTACAGTTTCTTCATTTTCTCTTACATGCTCAGTATTCCCAGTGAATTTCTCTAAGTTTCATGGGAGCGTGGGGTGTCTCTGTCCTTGGCATGCTTCTTGCAGCCCTGGGGTGCTCCCAGCCTCCTGGAATCCACCCAACCCCTGTGTGCCTTTGGCTGTCCCCACAGCCTGGTTGATCCCATTCTCACCCTCCCCCTTTTCTATTTCAGCAACGAGTTCAGCAGGATGGTGGCAGGGGAATACCTGAAGTTCTTCGTGTTCACAGGGATGAGTCTGGATCAGGCTCTCAGGTTAGAACTGAGTGTGTGTACATGTGTGTGCTGGCCACCAGAGTGGGGTCCCAGCAGGTCCCTCTGCAGCTCTGCAACCACACAGAGATCCGCAGGAGCAGGCAGACCCCATGACTGCCATCTGGAGATCCTCTTACCTCTTAAATAGGAGAAGGTGATTTCCAAGATGGTCTCTCAGCCATGCAACCAAGAAAAAACACTCCTGGTCTTAACTCAATGTTTAGTGCAGTTGAATGACAGTCAGGTTCACGTAGGCCTTTCCAAGTCTTGAACTCAAATCTTTCTGTTGTTACACCTACCTCCTTCCCTAGGGTAGCTCCTGGGATTGGTTGTAGGTCTCTGCGATGTGCCAGCAGGATATGGTGCTGTGGGCTTGGAATAGAGTCCTGCAGTGGGTTTGGAGGGAAGGAAGGATGTGCAAAGCAGGGCTTTATCCAACACACAGGAAGGTCTCAAAACCAGAAAGCACAGCTCCATTCCTGCAGAGGGTGAGTTGCAGAAACTGCAGTGGCCTTCATGTGTGACCAACACTGCTGCTGCTTTTTCAGGTCCTTTCTAAAGGAGCTGGCCTTGATGGGAGAGACACAAGAGCGAGAGCGAGTGCTGGCTCATTTTTCCCAGCGCTACTACGAGTGTAATCCCAATGCCATCTCTTCAGAAGGTAAGAAACTGTGCATGTCTGTGGGGAGTGTGTGTTTCAGGGGAGCCTATGTTTGTCAGCTTGGTCAATGTGCTCCAACTGAAACTAGAAAGCAGGCACAGAGCCTATACTGATGCTCTAGAAGATAGCCCCAGTATGTCATTTCCCTCAAATTACAGATGCTTTAGATTTTTATTTTTTAAGCCTGGTTTGGTTGGATGATGCATAATTTAATTAGGGCTCAACCCATTCTTAATTTTGACCTTGAGCAGATTAGCACAAGAGACATACTTAGCACACTCCTTACCAAATAGACCCCTGCTCTCAGACCCTCAGCTCAGGGAATATCTAACTGAGGAAACTTGTGTGCCTAGTATTTCAGGAGCACAGACACCCACTTGGCACTATTTCATGTCTTTGGACCTCTTTTGTGTGCATTCACACAGAATGGGTCTGCTTCTGGGTGGGCTCTGGCCTGGCTCTGAGACAGATGTGGTTTGGGCTGCCTGACTGGCAGAGGCTATGTCAGTCCTACCTTGCCATGCCAGGAGCTCTGCAGGATTAGCTACAGCATCACTGCCTGGCTATAGGGGCAGCAGGCTTGGAGGGGAATTTGTATGCTCAGGTTTGGAACCAGCAGCCTCCTACTTACTTACCTGCAGGCTGTCAGCACTGCAGTGAATGCTGTGCCCCCTTGTGTTCAGGGTGGGACGAGGGGGCTCAAGGCCGTCTTGGAGGCTCAGAGACACCATACCCTCCCTAATATGCTGAGAAACTGGAGCACCAGCTGCAGGGCTGGGGGCTCTAATTCCTGTCCTGTGCTTGTGCTGCAGACGGAGCCCACACCCTCACGTGTGCCCTGATGCTGCTAAACACAGATCTGCATGGACATGTAAGTTACCACTGCCATTGCTCCTGTCTGTCCCCTGTCCGGCCTCACCATCCTGAAACTGTAGGTGCTCAGGGAAGAGTGAGGACAGTGCCACATGAGCAGGAGGCATGGGACCCTGGGCCCATAACAGCTGGTCACCCCTAATGTGTTTGGTGAGGAGAGGCAAGAAAGGCTAAATCAGAGGAGGGGCTGATGAAGGAGAGAGCGGGGCTTTGAAGGAGACTTGTTGAGCTGAAAGATGTAGAGGTGGAATGAGGACAGAAAAGAAAACTGAACAGGAAAAGAAGGTGGGAATGAGACTCTTAGCTGCCATTGGGAGCAGGGAACACAGAATTTTGAAAAAAGAGGCTATTTAAAACTCATTGAGTCTCTGCAAAGCCAGCAGCTTCCCCATAACTGCAAGCAGCCTTCCAGAGACCTGGCTGGTCCCTCACTCCTCTGCAGAGACTGTGTGTTTGTTCCTGGGCTGTGGGACCTGCTCCAGTCAGCAATGACCTCTGTCCCAAAAGTAATCCTGATGTTTCTCTCCCCCTGATTCCCCCAGAACATTGGGAAGAGAATGTCCTGCTCTGACTTCATTGGCAACTTGGAGGGACTCAATGGAGGCACTGACTTCCCCAAGGAGCTGCTCAAGGTAAATTTGGTTGTTCTCCATGGCTGGCCAAGCAGCAGGAACAGAAGTGAGAGCTCTGGGCTGGATCACATGGAGAGCTACCTGAGATGCTATGAATGCAAAATGCATTTACATGCAAGAACAGTGATGGTCCCTGAGCCTGCAGTTTCCCTCTTGCCTTGCTGAGGGGAACCTGGGCTGCTCGGTTCCCCCAGCAGGACACTGGAGCTTTGCCTGGGGTTCTGATTCCCTCATTGCTCTTGCTGTGCCTGTATTGCAGGCAAGGGAGCACACATGGGGCAGCTTACTAGGACTGGTTTGTCCAGCTGCAGCCAGAGGCTTCCTGGCATCAGTCCTGTGGTACTCAGCCCTTTCTGACTCCCTGAACCGCTGGGGCCCAAAACTTTGGCCAGGCCCTGGGACTGGAGCCATCTCTGATGGCAGAGGTGACGATGGGCAAGGCATCATGATGGGGAGAGTGGACTGGAGGTCAAGACCTCGGAGCTGGGAACTCACCACACTGGTGTGACTGGGGGGCTCCTGCCTTGTCCCTGCCTGACCCAGTTCCTAGAGGGGCTTGGCCAGGGAGAGCAGTGTTCAGCAAGCACCTCTGGCCTTGGACCGCTACGCTTCTCTGGCATCACCTGCTCTCAGGAGGATTTTCTGAGCTGCTGTCTCCCCGTCTCAGACCCTGGGAATAGGCTTAGCTCCCATGGGGTCTGCCAGGCAGAAACCGCTGCTATTGGTGAAGTGCTACAGTTGGCAAATACTCGTTACGTGGAAGATGGGTTCCCACAGGATGCTGGAGCCACAACGGGGGGGAGGTGCTTGATGAAAAAAGGCAACAGAGGATGAAAAGCTGAGCTCCCTTTTCAGCCTTTGTGGGTTTATTCCTGGCTGTGTCGCTCACCCCATCATTAAGGGGTTACCAGCAGTTCTCAATAGGGCTGTCCTCCCTCTCAGCCCACACTTCGCCAGTAAAAGGAGTTACTCAGGAAAAATTCTCCTCTAATTTTAAACCCAGCTCCAGAAAAGGCTTTAAGCACACAAAATGGATGGAAACATATGAAATGTGAACCTTGGCCCTTCAGTGCTGCTGCACCTTGGAGTATCTGAGCTCCATAGACTTTTTGGTGTGCGTCCTTTGCATCCCTCACTGCCCCATGGTTGGGTGCCCACACTTGAGGCATTGCCCTATTAAACTTAGCCCCTCAAAGCACCAGCAGTTCCAACATATGAGGTGAAGTTACCACATCAGATCCCAGACAGCGGGAAATAGGACAGCAAGCAAGTGCCATGAAGCTACAGGCTTTCTCTCATGGGCAGGGGTCGAGACCTTTGCTGGGTATAAGGAAGTGGAGGGAGGCTGCCATTCTTCAGCACAGCCCTGCACAGCTCTGCCAGCAGCCCAGCAGCTGGGATGCTGCTCTGCTAAAAATGGCCTTCTCCCTCTGCAGCTGCTTCCCACCGCCGCTTTTCAGCCGCCTCTGTACAGGAGCCATGCTGGGAAGGGGGAGTGAAAGACAGAGTGAGGAACCTCAGGCAGGGCAGGCTGCAGCTCTTCACCTGAAGTACCACTCCACTTCGGAAACCCCCTGCCCATGCAAGGGGATGTAGGTTTCTGGGGTAGGTGAGATGGAGAAAGTGCTGTTGGCTTGTGCTGTAGGGAGAACTGGCAAGGGGATCTTGTGCCTCTCCTGGGCAGCCTCAGCCAGCTCATCCAGAGAAGACACTCCTTCCCTTCTGCCCACTGCTTTTGGCTGCTTGATGCTTTGTGGTCCCTGCACAGGCTCAGGGGCAGACAAATGGGGAAAGGTTCTCCTGCTGCCCTCCCTGTGTCAGCCTGCATTAGCCCTGTTACCCCAGGCAGGATGCTTCCTCCGTGGCAGACCTGGCTGGCAGGCTGTGCTTGGGGACTGAGGCTCCTGTGCAAGCATGCTGCACAGCTGGCTGGCTAATTTTAGAGCTCCAAGCACACACATTTCCTAAGGGGAAGGGCAGGGCTGACAGGCTTCACAGGAGCTTCCCAAAGCTCTAGGTCGGGTCTTGGGCAGCTCCAGCCCCACAGAAGAAAGATCCTGGAGGCTCTTTCAAGCCTGTCTGGATAGATAGCACAGGCTGCTACCCCATGGACTTCAGAGCTGGAGGGCTTGAGGTGGCTCTCACACAAAGCACTCACTTCCAGGGAACTGGGGCAGTAGGACAGGACCTAGATGGCTGCAGGGGCACAAGGTCACCATCCCCTGTGACTCTGAGGACAGCATCAGGAATAGACTCACAGGTAGCCAGAGCACTCCCCTGTCTTTGGCTGCAGAGAGTCCCAAGATAAACGCAGCATGATGCCTGAGAGCATGTGGCAGCTTGAGTCAGACAAGAACTTTATCTGCTACTAGATAATACATATAAACAGTCCCAGTTTTATGCAGGAGCAATGAAAACACTTGAAGAGCTTTCGCAGCTGAGCATCACATCCCCCTCACTGCCAGTGCCTCACTATGCCCTGCACAGCACTGCTGCTGGAACTAGGGAAGTGTTGCCTTACCAGCACTGCTGCTGGAAACCCTTTCCTGTCTCTGAAAGCTCCCCTGGAGAACTATACTCTGCAGGCAGGGCTGCCCAGCTCTCCAGCTGAGATGTCCCCTTGATCAGGCATGGAGCCATGCCAGGGATATAAGAACCCATGTAATGCCGTGCCCAAAGATGCCCACATCTGCAGACTTGGACCTGAATAACTGTGGCCATATGATGGCAGCTGCCCATGCAACAAGGAAGGAGGTGGAAGCAGGACATCCTGGAGCTGGTGATATTTTGGTTAGCTCTTGAGATGTTGCTTTTCTCTTGACAGTGTGATTCCAGCCCGGGCCCCCTGGGATTTCACTCATCATTGCTGATTGTCTGTTACATTTCAGCTGTGGATTTGACCTTTATTTGATTGATCACTTTCTGGAGCCTTAGCTTGTCCCCATCTTCCTTACTCTTTTAGCTTAACCTTGTGCTTCACTGACAGAAACAATGGTCGGGTAAATCAGGCTCCATTTCTCACCAGCACTGCTTAGCAATTGCAGGAGTGAGCCAAATTTGTGCTGCCTTCCAGCCTAGGAGCCCAGAGCACGTCACAGATGTTAATGAATTAAGCCTGACAATGCAGTCGGGTCCTCGGGGGAGGAAGGTAGGATGGGCCCCCACCTCCCAGCTTGGAGGCACAACAGCAGGGCTCAGACGCTCAGAGTGCTGGGTAAGTGATTAGCAATGCGGGAAGAAAGCCCTGGCACCCACCTCGGAGCTATAATCACAGAAACGCTTGCTCAATCTAATCCCCCAGGCTATTTTTTTTTTTTTGCCTGTTTCCCCTGGGAGCAATAGGCTGTCCTGCCCCTGTCTCCCATGGCTCCCCCGGGTCTCAGGGCAGCCCAGTATACCCGATGTGCCAGACATCTATGCTGCCTCCCTCACGAGTTGTGCCAAATGATCACTATGCCAAACAGGACAGAGTGGAAAATTTCCCCCTCTCCACTGGCTGCATCTCCTGCTCAGTCAAGCCTAACTAAATTGCACATCGATCCTCGTGCTTTCTGCAAGGATGCCCAGCTCTTTGCTTCTTCACAGGAGCAACTGCCTGAAGCATCTCTGTCCTGCCCATAACCAGCTGAGGGACTGTAGCTACTGCTGTTTCCAGTCTGACCTGGCAGGGACAGGCAAGAGGCTTAAGTGTGGGGTGTGCAATGAAGATGGAAAGTCTGAGCATATCTCCACCGGGCCTATCTCCTACCGGCTTTGTAGGTCCCTGGTGTGGGCCGGGCTGCTGCAGCAGCTCTGAAGCCTGCCCAGCTGGAACCGAGTGGAGGTGCCACCTGGCCCCTGGAACTCGGGAGATGTCACCATCACGGCCCCCCAGGAGGGCACAGCCACCTGCTCCCACTCACCACGGAAAGGAGGCAGGGGCGGCCAGCTGGCGCACCGGGGGTAGCTCCGGCAACTCGTGTGGCATCAGCGTTAGGGATGCTGTCTCCCAGGTGGGATGCTCACCGCCGGCCCCTCGGCGGGCTCAGCCCGGCCGGGCGCCGCGGGTCGCCATTGGCTGCGGCGGGCGGGGC
>VYXF01013114.1:23813-35391 GCA_013397295.1 Polioptila caerulea | reverse complement strand
AAACTTAAGGCATCAATACCTTCAGATTACCCAGCTCCCACTGTCTCCTCAGCTTTCCTTTGATGATTTCAAGCACATCCATGACTCACTGTGGACTGGGTACTCCCAGAAAGGAAAACACCACATTTACTATGCAGATTTCTTTTTTTTTCTCCTGGAAAGACTTCATTACAAGTGTTGTGTTCTTTGCTATGAGAAGCAGCATCCTTAAAATACATTTCCCTGGAGTGTATCTCATTACAACCACAGAAACAACCAGTGTGTTTGCTCTGATCTTCACAACAGCTGTAAATTCTAAATATCGCATTAATTGCATAGGCACACGCTGTGTGCAAGTGTGTGTATTTCAATCTTTTTGCAACCACCCAACCAATTTTCATAGTCATTTTAAAAAATAAAAGCTTTATAAGAAGGAGCTTTGGGTACTTCAGCCTAAAATGACCAAGTTCAGATGAATAATTGCAAATGAGGATAAAGTGTGACTGCAGCGTATGTTTATTAAATTTTGCAGAAATATTGAGGCAAAAGTTACTGGGATATAGTATCACATGAAGTTCATATACACTGATAAAAATCATATAAAAATAATATATGAGCATAGAACGCAATTATGAAGGTCAAAGAAATAATATTTACTTAGACACATCTTGATGTGAATGAAATTTAAGAATGGTTTAACACTAGTTTAGCATTTCTTGTGTCTTGCTTTGTATCATACTTCTGGTACCATTTAGGAATCATACCATCAAAAAATTCAAAAGTAAATTTTAGACATTACATAAAAGATTTTATAAAATATTGCAGAAATTATCTTTCTAAGGACATGGTATGAAAAATACTTCAAGGCTTTCTAAACCTGGTTTATTTTAACTTGATATGTTCGTGCAGCACTGAAATCAAAAAATAGATTGGGATCTTGAAATAATATAAATGAAAATGTCTGTATCCAGATGTGTATTTACTTTAACTTCAAAAATTAAATACAAAACATAAACAAAATCTCACAGGGTAAAAAACACTGATTTCTATTATCAATCAACATAAATTACTTAAACCATCTAAGTAGCTCTTAAAGCTGCTTTTATTAGATGTTTCACATGAAATGTGGGATTTCTACTATTTTCCAGCAGGGTTTTAACCCCCTAGAAAAAGGACAGCTTTTTAAGTGCAATTACATAAAAATTTAGTGATTTTTACTATGTTTACAATAAGTTTAGAAAGTCTGACCAAAACTTTTTTGATGCCAATAAAAATATTCGCACTCAGTGCAATACAATATTTAGACCATCTAAATTTATTTAAAAGTTCAATTTACTAACAAACAAAGCAGCAAAGGACCACCAGTGTTGCTCAACTTGTTTGCATAGTTGTCATCACCAGAAATGGGACAGAAAGTGGTTTCTTATCATAGAAAATGCCCACAGAACCTTTAAGTGGCATTATTTATTGCAATAATTATATTATTGTATAATATAATACAATTTAATATTGTAAAATATAAAGTATAATATAATACAATCTTATAATTGTATAATATAATAATTATATTACTGTAACTCTTTAGTGGGATTATTTATTATATTATTATAACTCTTTTAGTGGCATTAATTAGGTGGGATGAGGGTTTGGTTTGTGGGATGGGCCACCTCGTCCTCCTGCCTGCTCAGAGCAGGATGCAGGGAGTGACCAGGGCAGGTCAAACCTTTCAAAACACTGAAGGCATCACAAGATGAAACAGAAGATTTTTGTGTGGTATCTGCTGTGCAGCACTAAAGAAAAGCAGAAATAATTCTAATTTCGCCAATCAGATGCAACCAGCAGAGATTCTGAGCATTATTTGAGCAATGTTTTCCCCATCTCTGCAAACTGCAGTGCAGTCAACAGCCATAAATTAATTGACCATCTGCTTTTTAAAGCCCAGACCCCACTCCCCATGTCATGAAATCCACAGCAGCAATGAACTTGTGCTGATCCACAGTACTGCTATTCAGAGAGGGCAAAACAAAAACGAGATCCAGGCAAGGCTGACAAAACAGGAATGCTGTGACTGCAGTGTCCTTATTGTCCTAATTCCAGAGGTGGATTGCCACTTAAAACCAAATGCCTTGGATTTCCCCAGAATGTGCAGAAAGCAAGAAGTTTCCCCCTTGCCAGCAAAGCATGGCAATTCAGTAAACCAATGCTAATGTCATGATCAGCAATTTTACCCAATTATTTATCAGCAATTATTTATCCTTCCCTATCCCCAAAGCCCACAGTCATCATTTCAGGCAGCATTCACTCTACACAACCATGCACACAAGTGGAATAAAGTCTGAGCAGCTGTGCAGAAACACAGCTCCCAAAAAATCAATTTGTGTTTGGAGAGAGATGTTCCACTATTTCCTGGGTTATGCAGAGCAACAGGATGCAGCAGCTTAGTTAGATTTGCAAGGAAAAAGTGACATTTTCAAAGCCAGCTAGGAAAATGGACACCCATTTTGCCTTCATTTTGAAGCAAACGTGCCTAAAAATCCAGGATTTTTCTTCCTTCTGCATATCTAGGATTCTACACTCAAAAAATCTCTGCTCACAGGCTTGGAAATAAGACTCTCTTCCCTCTTCTTTGTTGTAAATTTATCAAGGGCCTCTTTGTTCTTATACTGTGTGGTTCATTAAAAAAAAAGGAGAACTTTCATTTTCCCTATAATGGAAGTTGTGCCTTCAGAAACCACAAATAACCCTGAAAGAACCCTACGTGGAATCTGTTGATATCAGATATGTATTTCCCCCCAGAAACACTCTCACAATGAAAGAGAAATAGCTTTTCATAAAGGAAACTAAAAGAACTTGAAAAGTAATACAAAACACAATAAAAGAATTTATTTCTAGCAGAGCTTTTCTGAAGTATCTATCCTTTTAGAGATGTGTCACAGCTTCCTGAAGGGTTTGTATTAAAAAAAAACACTAAAAACACACAGCAGGTTACTTTAGGGATTCCATCAGGTTTCATTTCTAACTGATTCTCCTGAAGTGTATATCTGAACAGAAAAAATTCTCCTACACTTAACACTGATGTCAGGTGGCAGATGAGAGCCTCCACTCCAGCACTGCACTCATGTTGCACCTGAAGAGGATTCACTGGGCAGAATTCCTTGGCTCCACCTCTAGAAAAATAAATCTCCCCACCCCACCATTATGGAGGGAGCTGGGTGTAAAATGCATTTGCATTTCCTAACGCTGCACACGCTTGCTTGGACACACCACCCCCATTTTCAATTGGCACCATAAAATTGGACTCTTTCCATCGCCCTGTTTTCCCCACTCCATAATCCCTCCTATTTCTGAAGTTCCTTATCCTTCCTGTGAACCCTTATCTCAGCAGCAGGCTGAAGCACCAGGCTCTGCTCACAAGGAGAAAGCCCCTAGTGAACCCTTGTCTGGTTTAATCTTTATTTTCAGACCATTTCTTCTGCAACATATACTAATTAATTACTTTCCACATGTACTTGCCAAACTCCATTCCGTAACCAGCGAACCTCGAAGGGTTTGTATTCCTTTCTCCAGCCTCTCCCTTTCTCTCTGACACCCTTTTCAGCTCAGTCAGAATTTCTGCCACCCATCAGGGCAGTTGGAATTTCAAACACATTACATCTTTGACCCGTCCCTTTACTGATAAAAGACAACTTTAGCCTTTCCTTCAGCTCCTCAGCACCTCAGCAGCCACCCCCTGAAAGGCTTTCCCCCACTGTACACCAGCCTCAGTCAAATTCCATTTTGCTCAAACTCCTCCTCAAATTCCACTTTCCTGTTCAAAAACTTCTTTCAGTATTAGCAAAGGTCAGAACTATAAAAGGTTATAGTACCCATTTGCCACCCCTACTTAGATTACTGTATTATTTCAGCTCAGAATATGAATTGGAGAAAATGATCTAAAATGGCACTTGAGTAATTTCATGATCATGCCAGAGATGTTTTCTCTCAGCTTTAGGTAAGAGATTTTTCTTTCAGCTAGATAATTCAAGCTTTGTCTGAGCCCTCACATTTTTCTGTAATAATCCTCAGCACACAAATCAATGAGGTATTTCTCAGTTTGTCTTTCCTGGAGCGCATCATCCCGTTGTTATTATTATTTCTGGTGGCACTGGCACAGGTGTGGGTGACATTTGTGCATATTCACCCTTGGGTGCCTTACCTCGAGACATCCCTGCACAGAGCAGGATTGCAGTTCTTTGGGGAAGGCTGGAATGAGGCACTTCCCTGCTGTCCACGAACAGTAAATCAGATTTCAAGTCCGTGCTGTGCAATAATCAAGAGAGACATCTGCTGGCAATAACCACAAAAGACCACCACCATCAAAGCACTGCACCTTTACCTATGTGGATATACCCCTATCTGGGAAAATTAACCATTCAGGGCTAATTAGAAATGCCCAATCTGCTGAAATCACACATGTGCTTTCATGACAGCCTCTCTCAGGTACATCCCGTTTCATTTGTGATGCAATTCCTCTGGTTTTGTTGGATGTGGTTTGCTGCTTTACTCCACAGGTGTGGTCAGTGGCATGGAGAAGTGGCAGCTCAACACAAGAGTTGTTTATTTACTGCAAGGATCACACATCTGGTTCACAGCTGGAATATGTGCTCAGAGTACCAGGTATTTGAGAAACATGAGCCCTATCATTTTAGCAAATGAATGAGAGGATGCCATCCATTAACCAATTAGTACACAGCAATTAACCGTAGACGATCCAGCTTTGGTTACACCTTAACTAACACCACCCACAGCAATGGCACTGGCACCAAAGGAGGTGTGATCACTGGCACAGCTCCAGGGGGAGGAGAATCCAGCCAGCCTCCCAGTGCTGGAGTTACTTCACTGAAACTGGGACAAAGATGACTTTTAGCCAATTTTCATGTGAGCTATAAAGGAAAAAGCCTTCTTAGGCAGTGCCTTAAAATGACACTTAGCCACTGCCTTCTTACCTTGGTTTTGTTTGGCCAGTGGCTTAATGCTCATATTTTGACCTTTATCTATAGCCAAGGAGTCAAATGTGCCACAGGTGTCCAGCAGAACATTTGAAACAAACAGCAAGGCACAAAATAACCCACTGCCAGGGCAAGGCTGCCAATGCAGCTGCCTCACCTTTTATTCTCCCCACTTTTTAAATTATCCAGCCTTCTTCTCCTGATTATCAAGCAAAGCCTTTCAGCCCTGCTCAGGGAGGGGCCCATTGTTCCACCCTTCCCAGCAAGGTGGGAGATGGCATCCCCAAGCCACAGCTGCTACTCCCTCTGCAGGACTTAGCCTTAGGTCTTAGGAAAACTCTTGTGACTAGACTTTCCATTTTCTTTTGGAATATAACAGATTGCCCATAATGCCTGAATTTTAGAAAGCAGCACTCTGGAGGGGTACCTTATGTTCCTGACAGGACACTGATTCACAAAGTCTCCTTGTGTCCTCCCTGCTCTTATTTCTCCCTCAGGTCATTTTCACAGACAATTGCCTCCTTTAATATTTTTGTGAGTGGGTGGCAATATTCACTGTATTTTCCCTCCCTGTACCCCCAAATGTGCCTAAATGAGATGATCTGTTCACATTTTTGCTATAATTTAGTACTGAAAATAAGAAAACAGCAGAGGTGGCTCAGGATCAATTGAAAGCTCATCTTTCATTGGATCAGGCCATTGAATTGTTGTCCAAATGAGCCAATTGCAGGGATAGAAAAACTATTTTACAAGAGGCAGAAGAAAACAGTAACACACCTGCCTAAACAGCAAAAAGCCCTAGAAATACTAATGCTTCAGGGGAAATATATTTTAAGCAAAGTTAAGCTAATAGAAGAAAGTTAAACAATCAGCCAAGAAACACCAGTTGCTATTCCTGTTTATGAACCACACATCTTGTTTGGACACTTAAACAAAGCAGAAATGCTCCTTTCCTCATAATTTCTCTTCATCAATGCATGGCACCAGTAAGAGTGAGCAAAGGCATATTGCTCTGAAATCCTGGAGTGACATTTCTGCTCTGAATCTGCCATGCAGTGTGATGGAAACGACTCCTAATGAAAGCCCTTGTACCACTGTAATACAGATTCCATTCATCACTATGCTTTTATGTTTGGCACGAGGCAGCCTCCATTACTCTTGGTTAATGTAAGTAGCAAAAATTGCACTTGCTGATAAGATTTCACATCCCTTGATAGGACGGGCTGCAGCTCTGAAGAGACTCACCAGTGAATCAGAGACCACTCACATTCCTCTGATCCTGTAATTAGAAACCATCTACATCTCCAAACTGCAGCACTTCTAATCCTGAGGATAATCAGGATAAACTCTCTTTTACAGAAACTCCTGCAAAGTGTGGAAAAAAACTTGATTTACATGCCAATGATACTTACACAGTTCTGAAAAAACTTTACACAATGCAGACCCTTAAAGATGTGGTAAGATTTTAGCACAATGCTTAGACACAAATTATAAACTATTAAAGAACAAATCTTACAGACCCAAGAAAAGGCTTTTTTGTTAATGCTTATTTTAATTAAGTTATGAGCATGTGTAAATTCACAGTGAAATTTGTAGGAATTTTGGATGCATCAAGCCTCCCAAATAAATTTTGAGGCCTATGGATCACAGCATCATCTGAAAATGTACAGATCCATGGAAGTGTCAATTGCCAACACACAAAGAAAAATATTTGGCTATCATGTAGATTCTCTCCCAACACTTCTCCATTCAAAGCAGGAAAACCCAAAATATGCAACCCATTTGAATATTGCTAAGTAAATTTGATTCTTGTTAATGCCAGTGGTGCTTACTGAGGCAAGATTAAATGGTTCTACAATGGGAATTTCAGAAGGTGTTGGGAATGTGGAATAATAGCAGCCAGGAGCAAGATGTGAGTCTGCCTTCAGGACTATTCATGAGCTCTATTATTTCAAAGCTGGCATGGATTGGGATCTCTTTAATTTTTTATGTGGTGAACTGTGCCTTTTTTTGAGCAACCTCACCTGCTGTGGTGACTCATTTCAGTAGCACTGAACCCAGATGTCTTGTTTAAACCTCAGTGGAATTCAGCTTTTCTCATTTCACAGGAGGTCTCATTATTTCCTTTAAATTGCCAAGTACACAACTAAAACAATGGAGTCTCCCAAAAAGAGGCTATGAAAAATTACATTGCAGAAATGAGGTCATCCTGGAGATATATTTGGAGAGAACCATCAGGGTTTGACAAAGATTCATGTTTAAAGAAAAAGCACCCATCCATAACTCAGAAGCAAACACAGCTAATCAAAGTATTTCCCTACTCAATATGCAGACATGACTCTGCTCTATCAAAATAATCTCATTTCTTCTCCATCACCCTACACATATTCATGCAGAAGGTAAAATGCATAAGCCCAAGGAATTTCAAGAGAGATTTTCAGAGAGCCTGCAGGTAGATCAGTTTCTAGTGCTGCTTTTATTCCATTTACCCTGCTCCACTTTGTCTGGTAAAAATGTAACACCCAAACCCCTCCTGAAGCTACCAGATTCCCATTCCAAACACTGCATAGAACAGGACAGGATGGCAAAGAGGAGAAAAACCTCAAAACATAAAAATGTTCCGCAGTTACCACACTTGAATGCCTTTAAGCAACTTTAAGAAAACTTCTTGTTTCTTCCCTCCTGTGGTGTTCTTCAAATAAGTCAGGCACTTTGAACTCAGTGGCACAGAAATCATCAGAGAGAGCTCCTCTGCCAAAATCTCCAATTTTTGTGACTCAACACAACCATAAACACTGTACAACTAAAACAACACTACTGAAAAATACTTATCTTTATACCTTCCAGCCAAAACAGCACATCTTCTTCAGATCCTAAACATGGCACAGACTTACCTGAAGAGAAAATTAAAAATTCATTTCTTACACATTTCTTCTTCTCTTTTCTTTCTTTCTACTGCTTTTTTTTGCATTTCTGTTAATCAGTCCAAATTTCTATTTCAGGCGCCAAGTCTCTGGTTAATTTTGTATTTCAATTGAAAATTCATCTCTTAAAAAACTTTTTAATTAGCACTTCTTTCGAGTTGTGTAATTGTTAATTAGTTGCTCTCCGTTAATTTTGAGTTTTGCTGGCTGAGTGCTCTGAGCCTTTATAAATAACCCACTTCATATTTGGTTTGCATTTCTGTGGTGTGACACGTGTGGCAGGCCAGACACACACCAGGGAAGGGAGGGGCATCCTTCTGGAATCCTGAATCCTGGAATTCTGAGAAAATCCTGCAGCTTGTAAACTGAAACCAGGACGGACTCAGCAAAAACAATTGCATGCTATTAATAGCAAATGAAATTCCTGTTTGTAATGAATAACTAGTAATTAATAAAATTATTGCATTTTCTGCTATACACTGTGGTGGAGGTCACATGTAGAAATCAGGACTGGGAGGAACAGCAGCAACACCTTTGCAAACAGAAACAAGGGACAAATTAGAGGCAGGACAATTTTTACCACACAGAGTGGGGCTCTTGTGCTTCCCACTAAAAAACAGCACCAGAAATGTCACAAATGTGAGAGAGAAGAAGCATAAGGAGCAGAAAGGAACAGGGGGAGCAGGAGGGTCACAGCTNGGCTCTTGTGCTTCCCACTAAAAAACAGCACCAGAAATGTCACAAATGTGAGAGAGAAGAAGCATAAGGAGCAGAAAGGAACAGGGGGAGCAGGAGGATCAGAGCTCACTGGGAATACAGCACAGCAGCACCTTAGAAGCTCTACCCCTAGAAAGGAGAAAAAACAGCAATTTTTTCCTGAGAATCTGAATGACAGGCAAAAAAGGCTGGGAATTTGGGAGCTGAAAGTGGGAAGTTTATATAAAATATATTATTGGACCAACCAGGAACTGCAATACAATGAAATCAGCTATAAAGGGCAGGGAAAAAAAACCCAACTCAGCTAAAAAAGGCTAAACTAAAAAGAAGAGATGGCAGAATATTCATGCTTGAACACCAACACAATTCTCAACTGTGTGCAGCAATATGATTTACCAGTATACACTTTAAACAACACATTAGATGTTAAATCCAGCTTTTTGCTGTAACCTTTCATGATACATCAGCGATGAAAATCTGGGGGTTTTTAACTGACATCAAAATTTATCATAAAAGGGGAAGAGCTGTAGCTTTTGTGGCTTTTAGAGGCACTTGGAGCAACCTGTGTCAAAACATGAACTCACACACACACACTCAACATTCCTGAGTATCAGCAATCATTGTCATTCACACTGCAGTCTAACTACTACTACCAATAATATGAGAATATTTTAGCTGCCCTCAGACTCCATCATTTCAATCCAACATCCTTAACAAAGCCTTGTGAAGATCTGTTATGTTTGTATTTAGAGAATTAGTGGAGGGAATACTGTCACTACAGGCTTTGCTGGCTAGATGGGCAAAAGATTTGCTTCTCCAAAGCACACACTGTCATAAGCACTTCAAATATCAGCACTAAAACGCAGAGATGAAGGTGCCAAATGTGACAAACTGTGACACACCAACAAGTGTGTGTTTGCCTCCCTCTGCAGGATCACATCTGTGTAGCTACTGGCCCCAGTGCAACTGCTGGCCAAAAAAAAACCACACAGAGACAACTTTTGTCTCAAAACTCTGCTCTTTGTATCATTTATAGCCAGCCTGTCGATAGGCAGAACACAGGATTAAATGTTCCCAGCTTTGGTAACAAATTTTCAATGCTCAGGATGAAGGCAGGTGTGTAACCCGTGTGTAACACTATAAACAAGGCAAATATATATTAGCTAGGAGCAGGTGTTTTCTCACATCTTACAGCATGGAAAGTCTTAATGGGCAGACAAGAACTGTCTGAAATGCAGCAAAGGCCAAAAGATCCTGCACCTGGGAAGGAACAACTCTGTGCACCAGCACAGGCTGGGGACCAACCTGCTGGAAAGCAGCTCTGTGGAGAAGGTCCTGGGGGCCTTGGTGGACAAAAAGCTCTCCATGAGCCAGCAGTGTGTCCTGGAAGCCAAGAAGGCCAATGGTACCCTGTGGTGCACTTTCCCTCCCTCTACCCCCTCAGGGAGGTGACCCTGCCCCTGAACATGAGGAAAAACTTCCTTACTGTGCAGGGGCTCGAGTGCTGGGACAGGCTGCCCAGAGAGAATCTTGCTATCAGACTTCTCATCTGATCAGTGTTCATTCCAAATATGTCTGTTCCATGTGCAAAATATGCAACCTGTACTGGGATTAGACTGGTACTGGAATTTTGATTAGGTAAGCACACTGCATGTAACACAACATGAATTAACTCTAACTCAGAGCACACTCCCTTAACGCTGCACATTTAAATAAAATACTGAGTGACTCCTGCACTATTTTTCTGCCCCCACCACTTTTCAGGGCACCAGCTGTCACTCTGGTGACAGCTGGCACCTGAGGATCTGACAAGTTTCAAAACATTCACATCAGCATTGGCTCACAGCTCAGAGCACCGCACTTAAAGGTACACAGAAGTTCTGCTTCCAGAAAATCTTTTTGTTTAATTCAAGGGAAGGCTCGAAAAATGGAATTTACTCCAGAGTACACAGCAGTCCCTTAGGGGCTGTGTACTGTTGAAGTCTGCTCAAGGCTGCATCAGTAGGGCAGTGGGATTTTCACCTCATTTTAAGTGAATTTACTGATCCTGACTAACCTCCACAGCCCCTGCAGTCATCAATACTTTATCAACAGTACTGGTACAGCACCTCTCTTACTAGGGTTGTCCAGAATACCTCAAATCCGCTTAAATCCATCCCAAAAGTCCTCCTGCTGGAAGCCTGAGAGGATCCTTTTGGCATGCTCTGAGCTCCACAGAAGCAATCAGCAATGCCCTCACTTGTTGCCTGTAGGGCTGGAGGAGAGGTGTAATGTTTAATGGAAAGAAGTAAGGCTAAAGAAATAGTCATCAACCAGTATTAATGACATAAATACAAACAAATACAAACAAACAAAATGGAAAATTCTGGGGAGTAGGGGAACACCTATCCCCACCCACCAAAACCCCCACAACCTCATAATCCTGAACACCAGATATGCAGAGCATCAGCTATCCACGAGCAACTCTCTGAAGATGAATTTTTCCCCTCATTTCATCACCAACATCCTTCCGTCGTCAGTATCTGGCTTATTTCACGTACAGCCTTGAAAACAAACCTCTGAAAGTTAAGACTTTTAGGACAGCGCCTTCCTCACTTCTTTTAACCAGTGCTGCTTCCAGCTTTGAAACACCGCGCACCCGGCCCAGAAAGAAAACCGGGGAACACCCGCCCTTCTACAGGAAAACTGGGGAGAGGCTGGGGAGAGGTCGGGGAGAGAAGGAACAAGGGAGGGAAAGGAACGGGGCAGCCTCCGGCCGGAGAGGAGCGTGCCGAGCCCAGCCCGGGCGCATCCCGCGGCCAGGGAGCCTCGGGGACAACCGCGGGGACACCGCGGGGACAACGGCGGGGACACCGCGGGGATAATGGTGGGGACAACCGCGGGGATAACGGCGGGGCTGTACCGGGGAGCCTCGGGGACAACTGCGGGGCTGTCCCAGGGACAACGGCGGGGACACCGCGGGGACAACCG
>VYXF01013114.1:0-23529 GCA_013397295.1 Polioptila caerulea | reverse complement strand
CCGCGCTGCCCGCGCCCGTGGTGCCGGAGCCGCCGCGCCTCTGCTGCCCGCCGGGAGCGCCGCGGGCCGGGGAGCTGGCGCGGCGGCCCCCGGAGCTGGCCCAGCTGCAGCTGCAGGAGGAGATGTGCGAGCTGGGCATCCGCCTTAAGGAGCTGNATGAAAGCCACGGAAAGCTGAAGGCATAAAAATAATCCCCAAACCAAAACGCAGCCGGTAGTGATGAGACCCTGCTGTTGTACATCAGCTTTGGTGTAAAATGAAAGCCACGGAAAGCTGAAGGCATAAAAATAATCCCCAAACCAAAACGCAGCCGGTAGTGATGAGACCCTGCTGTTGTACATCAGCTTTGGTGTAAAATGAAAGCCACGGAAAGCTGAAGGCATAAAAATAATCCCCAAACCAAAACGCAGCCGGTAGTGATGAGACCCTGCTGTTGTACATCAGCTTTGGTGTAAAATGAAAGCCACGGAAAGCTGAAGGCATAAAAATAATCCCCAAACCAAAACGCAGCCGGTAGTGATGAGACCCTGCTGTTGTACATCAGCTTTGGTGTAAAATGAAAGCCACGGAAAGCTGAAGGCATAAAAATAATCCCCAAACCAAAACGCAGCCGGTAGTGATGAGACCCTGCTGTTGTACATCAGCTTTGGTGTAAAATGAAAGCCACGGAAAGCTGAAGGCATAAAAATAATCCCCAAACCAAAACACACCCGCCCCCCCCCAAAAAAAAAGCCCCAAACAACCCACGCCAAAAGAAACCACCAACCAAACAAAACCCCCTCACTTAAATTATAAGTGAGCTTGGCGTTTTCACTTTGCAACCTGCTGGCCATGAAGCAAATGCAGGGAATAAAATAGCTCAGCAGGTGATGATGGTACTGAGAGTTTCAGTGGTGAGGCCAACAACTGTGAGGATTTGGTGCCCATCCTTTCCCTGCAAGGCCACAGGCTACCAGTCAGGAAACTTTTGGGGTTGCAAAGGTTACAGGAACACAGGAAAAATGTCCATCAGATGTACGAATTCAAAGGAAGATCTCAAAAGAAATTCCCATAGGCAGGCTGCATATATTTTTTTCCTTCATTATAGCAGTACACACCTCCTTCCATTTTTAATACCTACTATTTTGAGAAACCCTAGTTTTGAGATATTTGCTAGCCAAGACATTATGAGGATTATTAGTTTGCTTAATACATTATTGGATTGGCTTAGAAGTATTGTAAATTATTAATGACATCAATGATGACAAATTATGTTTCATTCCTGTTTAGATAAAATTCTGAAAGCACTGGAGGAAAAGAAGATACAAAGCATGAAAGCAATGCAGAATTTGAAGTAACGTCCACCAACATACTGAGGATTATTTCAGCTGGATATTTTGCCACTATCACACGTTTTAATGGGTCTTCAATATTGGGTTTGTAGTCATTATATTCTGTTCTCCTGCCACATTAAAAATATAGCATCTTGTTGACTTCTTTTGTGTATTATTTGTCTGGTACTAGTTACTGATAACACTACAGTGTATTTTAAATTTTTTTTTTTTTCCTCCAATTATTCTATGCAGGAAGTATGAAATATTTTCTTCAAAAACGCTAAGAAATTAACACTGTTTTTGGCAAGATTCTCAGCAGTCCGTATCTCTAGCTGGGAAGCACAGAAATGGCTATATAAAATATTGTTGGGTTTTGTTTTAGTTCTTACTATATTAAGTACAATTTTGAGTAAATAGGTACGGCCAAAAATCCTAAGCCTCTAAACCAGCTTAAAAAAACTACTTTTACATTAGCATAAAAATCTTTTTTTACAGCCACAGTGTAATCCTTTATTGTGTTTAGGGTACCACAAAATTACAGAAGTTGTGGCTTGAGTTGGTTTTTAACAGAGCAGCCGTGTGACACCGACTGCAGGCTGACATTTTACTATTATAGGAATAACAGTGCATAAGGCTGAAGCCTGTGGCAGTTTTTGGAGTGACAACATCCTTATGTTTGGAAGTCATGTCCTTTCACAAATAAAAATGGACAGAGGCAGGGATGGCAGATTGAAGATTGGGACAGCATTTAGCATTCAAAAATGATGCCACTCATTTATAACACCACAAAATAGTAAAGGACTTTTCATCAAACTGATTAAAAAATACCGATTATGTTTTCCTATTCCATTTCCAGAGCAGTAGGTGGCAGCATGAAATTATAAAGTTACTGAGCCTGAAGCTGCAATATTTTGGCAGAGCTTTATTTTTAAGAGTAATATTTTAATCTCCGATTTTTTTTAAACTGTGTTCAAATTGCTCAGCTCTGAAATGTTTTAACACAATACTATATCAAAATTTTATTTCCTCTTACTGCTTATTGCAGCATTCATTCTTATACTGCCTCAATCTTTCCAGACAGATTTTGATCTACAGAGTTTATATAAAAAAAAAAAAACCCAACAATTTAGTTTAAGTCCCATTTGACAATCATCAAACTGTAGCAATCACATTTTAATGTGATTACAATGAACACCAGAACTTACTTTGGAAATCTGTGCTGCAGTGTTTCACTGCTCCCTCTGCATAAAGAGAATAAAAAGTCTCTCAAAGGGTTTTGAGGCTTAAGCAGAAATGGTTAAGCCTCAAAATGGTTAATTAATGGTTAATTAATGGTTAATTAATGGTTAATGGATACAAATGTGAATGGTTAAGCTGAAATTCTTGGTTACTATGAAAATGAGAATTGTGTTAGTGCCCAAACTAAATACTGGAAAACAAATTTGGACTGGACAAAAAGGGCCAATACACAGAGACCTTCAAAGGCTTTGTGGAGAATTGAGAGCTTAAAAACCAAGTTAGGCAGCAGAGGAACTATCTTCTTTTTCCCAGTCTCCAGATCAATTTCTTTCCTAAACCACACTAAATTTTCCAAGGTTATTGCAAGGACCTACATTACAAGGAATTGCTGCTTCCCAACAATTTCTCAGCTTTACATCCAGCTCTCATCAGCCATTATTCACTTGGATTTTCTTGGCTTAAATAGAGCTGCTTTTCATGGCACACAGTTTAAATATTTTCCATCTGTTGTGCTGTTTTTCATGTGGCCTTTATGCTGAAACAACACTTGGTGTTTAATTACTGGGTGATAACACAAGGAATGACTTTGGTTAATGTGTAATCTCAATTAGAGTTACCTGGGGACACACTTCTGCTGAAAAAATCATCTGCACCATGGCATTTAGCAGAATGGGTTCCCTTGGCCAGTGTCACCAACAGCACAGGATGCTTTGGTCAAAACCCTTCCTCTAGAAAAAGTCTGTATGTTGATACAGAATGGCACATTTGCTGATTTTCATTTGCTCCTAAACATTTTACTTACCTTTATGTTTCTGCTCTGTTTCCACCTGACCTTGTTAAATCCAGTAATTTGTTCTCATCTGATGGTTTCATCTCAAAGCTGATCTGTTTATCATTTCTTTTGTAAAAATTAAGCCACGTATTAGACAAAATAGAACAGCAGTCTTACCACACTTTCTTTTATTCACAAAGAATGTGTCATTCATTTTTTTTAATTGTTTCTGTTCTCTTAGATTGCTCAAGGGAGGCTAAACCTGACATTTAGATGCAGGCACAGTTCAGATCTCTTTCATGTGGCTGCCTTATGACTCAACAAATCTATCCCTATTGCATTCAAGAATGAAATTTTAGGCTACAATTTGATTCATAGGCAGAGATCTCAAAAAATCAGGATGTTTTGAGTATTGTTCCCATTTCCAACCCTAAACAAAGCAAACCTCTCAAAAAACAGAGTGTCACACCTTCACAGCCAGCCTGAGGTGACACCTAGGTGCTCCCCAAGGAGAGCCCTCAGGTCTCACTGCTGAAACCTCAAATGGCCTTGGCTGCTTTATGATGGGAAAAATGAGATACAAAGCTATTCAAAAACCAGAAAGCATTTCAACTTTAAATTATTTCATACCAAACAGTTGGGTCCATTAAATTTCAGACTGTTGTGTTTGAGTTTGCCACATTAAAATTCTCCAAATTGATATTCAGCCTTATTACAATGGATCATTAGAATTTAAATTAATCTTCAAGTCAAGCTGCCTTAATTAGTTCAGGGACAGATTAGGAAGGAAATCCAAAAGCAGTAAGCCATCATGAAATGATTTTTTTTGTTTTCAGCAGGGTAATGCTGCATTTTAGATTCACCTGTCCTGAAAATTCACAGCTAATATCTCAATGTGAAGTAGGGGAATTGAGCAGCACTTAACTCTGGGAAACTTTGTCCTCTTTTATTTGTGTGGCAGATAGAGTTTTTAAAGTGACTGACATCTAGATATTGAATCAAGGAGTTGCCAGTCAGGAAGCATTCCATAAGTGTTGCATTTGTCTTTTCCAAAGAAACACAGAGGTATTGATAACAGGAGTCAGCTGAGTTCTGTTACACACTAAAAACATACATTTGTGAAGCAGGCTCAGATTTTGGTTTATATTGAAGAAAGCCAGAACAACCCCCTGAGGCAGTTTAAGTACTCACAGTCACAGCAGGTATATAAAATATATAAATACACCCATACATTTTAAAAAATTGTATCTTAACTAGGCCATCTCTCTAGAACCTTTGTAGTGATACTAGGAAATTCATTTATCCTCTATTTTTGGAAGATCCTTTCCTGTCTCTTTTTTCCTCTGGAACTACAAAGTAGTAAGTGAAGGAACTTTTTATTCCAAGTTTCTTGCATCACAAATTAAACAAAAGCAGCCCTGTCAAAAGCTGAATTTTCCTCTTCCTTTTACTTCAGACCGACAGCACAAAACTTCGGCCTGAGTAAACGATATTAAAAACCACCCAAAAAATGGATCTAAAGAGGAGGACACAGCAGGAACAACCAATAAGTAGCAACACAGACTTAAAGACATATTTTATTTCATGTGCAAAATTGCCAAGGAAAACACACGTACAACTTCAGCTAAGCTATAGCCACTAACATGAAAGGAACTATTCTATGTACTTGTAAGCTTTATTTCTAGAATCACCCTATGGCTCAGAGTAAAAACATAGTAATTTGGTAATGACCCAGAACATTTGAAATCCCTCCTTTTCAGTCATATGTAAAATTCTACCATCAGCATGTAGTTTTACATAACAGGTCTTGGAGATTTTCCTTCTGATTGCATAGTATAAAATTTTAATTATTTATTTTATTATCTTGATTTAATCCCTAGACTCGGCTTTAAATTTGCTCTCAATTTTGCAGCTTCAGAAAATTAATTTTCCCACTTACAGCTGAAACACTCATAAATTTTGAGCAAGTTTCACAGACACAGCCATTACAATTCAGTTGAATCAAGCTGTGAACATCAAAGATAACATGGATATTTGTAATCATGCAGAGCTAGTCCTTTCCATAAGTCAAAGATGTAAGAAAAGTTCATTTCCTTGGAAAGTGAGATCTGTTGCCTGGGAAGTGAGATGGTTTATTGATATAAATTCTGTAAATCTCTGTAAAAAAAATGTAGAGGCTGTTACTGGAAAGGCTTCCTAGAACATACTGAATTATTTTCAAGAGGTGTTGTTTTTTTTGCCTTGTAAACTCACATCTATTAAAATGCTACCGTAGGAACAGGTAATTATAGTCCTGAACAATTCCCACAGCTCCATGAAGTAATCAATAGTGCTTCTCACTAAAATATCCACTGCAGCCCAGGGTTCAAGTTTCAGCAGGGCAGGAAGAGAGGCAGTGAAGGCACTGCCCAACAGATGGGACACTGGGACACAATCACGTTTTGGACCAACCCAAAATCCTCAAGGAGAGAAAACTGAGCTTCCATCTCCCAGTTTCCAGCCACCCATACCCAGACAGCATCCTCCCTCTGTGGGCACAGTTTTAAGAGACCTGTGATGGTGAATTTACTGGGGGTTACTGTTCTCTTTGAAGGGAGCAGGTGTTTTGCCAGGGATTTCAGAGGCAAATGTTACCTACAGCTGTGTTTTGCCTTAACACTAAGAGGAGAACACAGGAAGCACAGCGTGGGCTGGAGCCATGCAATACCATGGCTGATTAAAAAATTTGTCTCGTGTTGGTTGCTGCTTCTGTCACACCAGCGAGGTAAAGAGTGCACTTCTGTGTGCACACAATATAAAACTCCAACTCAGAATGCCCAGCAGTGGCAGGAGAGACACTAAATGGAAACAAAAAGTCAAAAAGCATAGGAATATCTGTGCTGGAGAGACATGTTTTCTGATGAGACCCAAAGAAATGCCCAGAACTGACCCTTTTTGGGGCCTGAGCTATTTCTGTTGGGTTGCTAAATCCTGCATCAAATTTTAAGCCTCAGCAAGATGGCTTCCATCATATTTTCCAAAATTCTTTGCTTCACTCCGATTTTTTTTTCTCTATCAACTATGACACTGAATGTAGCTTGCAGAAGTCAACACCAAGATGAAATGAAAAAGCCTTCCCAGTCTCTTTGTCATCAAAAAAAATACTAAAATATGTTTGGTGTAGAATAAAGTGTTTGTGTTTTTTTCCTCATTGCAGCATGGAGAGCATCAGATAAAGACAGGGATAAAAAATAAACTTCAAGTTTACTGACATCCACATCTCCTTAACTGATGCCTCTGCTTGTTACGGTTTTTAGACTGGTTTGCACAGCACAAAAATGTTCTGGGCTCCAGTGAAGAGGGAGTATTTTGGAAGAGAAATTCACCTGCTCTCAAAATACTGTACTCAGTGAAATCACCTTTCTTTGTGGTTTACAGTCCTCTGCAGCCATTATTGTCCAGTAGGTAAATGCGTGTTTATGAAGTCACAAAATTCTTTACAGGATGCAATGTACTGACAACTTACTCCTTGGGTGTGAATCCAGTATGGAAAATTCATGAAGTCAAACTTCTTAAAACAAGAATTAATTTTAACAGATGCAAAAAAAGACAAATAAAAATCAAATTCCTGAAACACCTCTTCATGATGCTTGTGATTGTTTTCAAGACACCTACTGTACATTTGACCACCTAACTATTTAAAGCCCATTTCTCATCTTTCATGAGCTTCATAACAGAACAACTCTGAGATTTATCTCTTCATTACTGCCTCTGTACCCCTTAAGAAACCTGAAATGAATGGGGACAAATTGATGGACAAATAGAACCAGTTTTGAAAAAAATATTTTTTGGCACACACACGTATGTATACACACATACATAAATAGGATACAATATTCATAAGAATATGGTCTGAAGGTGATTTTAAAAGCATGAAATGTTGTATGATTGGGGGGCATTTCAACTGTTATTTAAATCAGGGCTTAAACCACCTTGTGCAATGCAGTTATTCTCAGGAGAGATTCTGCAGTATTGAGCAGCTTTGCCTTTATTACTCGCCCATATTGAAAGATTTTTAAAGAGATAGTCAGTATGCAATTTCTTTACTGACCTATATATAAATCTCACTTCCACAAGTTGTTTTGCATTATTTATTTCTGAGAGAAAGGCAAAAGTTCAAAAAAAGCATTCTCAAAGAGTACTCTTATCCTTAAAAATGAAAAAAATAAAAAAAAAACAACAAAAAAACCAAACTTTGAATTCTTTTGATAAATATAAAAGAAATCTGTTGCTCATTCCTGGAGTTAAAAATTAACCCATGAAGGGAAAGCTGCCAAACAGAAGCATTTTCTAGTAGATATGAGTGGTGTGCAAGATCCCTCTCCCTCTGCCATTTCGTGCCAGTGAGGGCTGGGAAGCCACTGGGATTTGTTGATGTATAAGGGATCCAAGACCAGGACAATAACTGGTTGGACACAGTGCTGGGAGCTGCTGGGACATGCACAGGATAAACAGGGGCAGCAAAATTCAGTGACTTCTGTGAGCTCAGAAAACTCACTGCTTTCAAGCTCCCTCAGACTTCTAGAAGCTGCCAGTCAGCTCTTACAGTGGCAATGAAGGGCTAAAAAAAACCATAATTAAAAATGTGATTAATTCTTTAACAGCCAGACATCTTGAATGTAATGGAAACTGTGGTCAGCTGGGTACATATCAGCCCTTTACAAAATAAGTTTTCCACTCAACCCACTGTTGCATTTTCTACCTGCCTGTCATTTTTGTCTTACAGTTCTTGCCTGTCTCATCTTTCAAAGACATTTTCCTTTTCATTTCTGAAAAAGAAATGATCACTGCTTAAGATAACACCCTCATTTCTATATATAGAGCTTAGGTGCACTTCTATCAGGTTCTAGCCATAATATTATGACGTACAAATATTACTCACATTTCTAGACTGAGTGCTAGAGCTTCCCTCCAACACAGGGATATTATGTCAAGAAATGACTGCCAACAAGTTCCCTTTCAGCCTTTTAAAGTTACTGTTCTACTGGTGCTAATAAATGTCACGCATAGGTTTCCAAATGAAAGTGGTCAGTACACACCTACCAAGAAGAAATTTTATGTTCTTTTCATTTGCAACTTTTCTACTGATGATTTACAAATCTGAAGACAGACAGTGGTCAGAACATCAATATTTTGTGTACACACTAAACAGTACTTTCACCTAAACATTTAACATATTGTTAAAGAAAATCGGGGCATTGAGTAGAAAAAGCTAAATTACTACTTTGTTCTCAGTAAAAATGGCATGGATATATCTGGACAAGGTTATAACTTTCAACACAAATACTTTCTTCTTTGAAATCAGTATTGAAAAACTATATTGTAATTGTAGCCATACAAAATGTTTATTATATTACAAATTATTTGTACACTATATTTTCACTTTATCATTGCTTTGTGCTCAGACAGTATAAATATTACAGCATGATTTTTCTTTCCCAGGAATGTCCTAACTGTCTTGATATAATCTTACTTTATACTTAAAAAAAAAAAAATACAGAAACATATTACAAACAGGATTAAAAGGCATCATGAATGAAGAATGTAAGATGGTTTTCTGAATAAAGTGCACCACAATGGTTTCAGAGTGATGGTTCAGAAAATATTCAATAGACTGCACATCATCCATAATAATACCAAACAAAATTAATTTTGAAACTCTAACAGGTCTTCCTCAGAAGTATGAAGAGTACTTTGTTTAACTTTACTGAAATGGTTTTATTTTCTAGAAGGTTATTGAAATGCTTTTGTTTGGGGGTTTTCCACTTTGTATAGACATCCAAACCCCTGACATCTCTGTATTTTCCCAAATTTTTAGCTTCCAGTACGGCAAGATACAAGATTCATCATGTAAGATACATGAGATTTTACCCTCACACATTTTTCAACAGAACTATTAAATTGCTGGAATTTAAGAATGGGAACAGGTTTACAGAGTTAAGTGTCCAAAAGATGCTGTTTAAAGCTGGAAAGCCCTGCTCCCTATGATGATTTTTGGGAATACATTGTTACATTACCCCTCCCACCTCTAGCCTTCAGCGTGCCCATCCTTGGGATCGTGGCTGCTTCCATAATTTCACCCTCAGGATAACTCTGCAAAACTGGAGTCTAAGCTAGAGAAATTCTTTGCACAGCACATTTCACCCCCATTGCTTAGAAGGGCCCATTTACTTGCAAAATTCCACTGGGCTACATAGAAGGATCATCCAAAAACTGAGATAATAAAGCTGATGCCAAATGTGGCTGACAGGATCTGGTGTAGGCTGGGTCAAACCTGCTGTGAACCAGCTTAGGCTAAATAAAAGTCAGCTGCCCTTCCATTATGTCTGCACTTATGTTACAGTGATCCAAATGACTGAAAAATAAACAGAATTCTGTTCAAGGGGGTCTAGTGAAATTTGCTTTCCTAGACAAAGCCTAATGGAGAAACTCAGCCATGCTGTCAGTGAGTGAAATTCCCACTGAAGCCAACCAGAACCAGTCCTTCTGTGGCACACTGAGTTTGGCCCAGTATTTTTCAGGTGTTATTCTAAAGTGTGATGCTCTTAGCCAGCTATTAATTTGACCCAATTTGGCTGTGTTTTGTTACACTGATAAAATCAGTATTATCTGGCTGACAGGTAACTGAGACAGCAGTCAGCCTTTCCTAGGCTTGTACTTATGTGAAAATTTGAGTTTCTTTGGTTGTTCAGTATCCAAGTCACCCAATTGTGTATTTGTGTACTCCAGACATAGGATGTTTATATTGATCTGTAAAATTACCAGGGGATATTTTCTCTCTTTCTTTTTTTTTTTTTTCTTTTTCCACTTAGTTTATGGAAATTTTCTGACTATAGCGGACTAGTCACTTGTATAAATATACAGCACATATATACAAAGAAATTACAAAAATACATTTTATTTATATCTGATTTTAAATAATAAAAATGAAATTTCACACTTATTGAAAGGTTAGCTAGCATTCCAAATGCTTCTGCAATATTAAAGGTATTGGAGCAGAAGATGTCTGTATATTCTAGGATAATTATGCATCACAGTCTCAGTCAGGGTTTATAATATAACTATTAGGGGGAAAAATAGCTCTGCTTTGTGCTTCATCAATTTCTTCTTCTATCCCCTATTCTAGTCTTCTCTCTCTTGCTCTCAATTTACTGATGGCCAAAAAGCTAAACCAAGTTCCCTTTCTCACATCAGTTAAGACCAAAGAAACTCAGGGAAATGAAATGATCAGACAAAAAGTAATGGAGGATAACTAAATAACCCACTGAAATGAAGGACATTACCTTTAACCCCAGTTGACATCAAACACACCCAACACAACAAATTTTGCAACAACTTCAGTTCCTGAAGCTAATTGCTGAAGGAACTGAAAACAACTGTTCATGATCTCCAACTATTTTTACAACTGCAAAATATTAACTACTGTCCCATCCAAGTGGTTTGATTTTGGGATTGGATTCCTACCACAATGCAGTGTAACAATCAGTGACCTTTACCTTGCACAATATAAAGCCAACATCATTTCTGGCAATGCTCTCTTTTTCACAGAACATGAGTATTTTTGTTAATCCGTGTAACTGTTAACTTATTTACATGTTAATATAGTAATTAGGTCCTCTACATTCAGAACTTCCTGGGTGCGCATTCACCGTGCCAGCAGAACCAAAATCAACTGCAGCTTCAGGTAGCACTTCCTGGCATCACTTTAGTAGATAGCATTGTTAAAGAAAGAGAAAAAACAGCGCTGTGTTGAGCAGAGGTTTCCTCGTCCATGTAGGTTGTATTCATTCTTCCAGGTTGGAAGGATTTAAAGGTCTCAGGTTTACCAGCTTCACATGCATTCAGAGTGAAAAGCCCGATTACAGAGCAAACACAAATAACCTTTTTTTCATTTCTCTTGGAAGCTTTTAGCACCAATATCCTTTGCTGGCTCTTCATGCAGTGTATTCTGTCACGCTGAAAAATAATCTCCTCCATAACTCAGCAGTGGCACTGAGGGACAAGGTAGCCACCAAATAAGGAAATGTCATTCACCCTCTTCACTGTCCTCTCTTCTTTCACTTCTTTGTACTGTTAATAGGATGAAGAGACTCAGAGTTATTTACAGGACTTTTATTTGTATTACTTAATCATGTTGAATTCTTTTGGTTGGAATACTGTCTCTGGGATGAAAAGGCTGAAAGGACACTGCACTGCTGAAATCAGCACCCCTTATCCAATGTCCCACAGCAAACAATTCACACGGCCACTGCCACGCCAGCCGTGGCCTTCAGCAACCCCTGTTCTGTGGCTTTCCTCTTCTTGATTCAAAGTTTTGGCATGCAGAAGTTATTTTCAGCAGCTCTACCTCTGGGCCTGCAAATGAAACTTCTTGTGGCACAGAGGTGTTCAGCAGCATCTGTAGTGATGGCGGGTCACAATACGAGAGTGAGGTGACAAACTATTGCATATGGTTGGTCTCATC
The DNA here is from genome assembly GCA_013397295.1 of Polioptila caerulea. Taxonomy (NCBI): domain Eukaryota; kingdom Metazoa; phylum Chordata; class Aves; order Passeriformes; family Certhiidae; genus Polioptila; species Polioptila caerulea. The sequence continues at coordinate 11,702 of VYXF01013114.1, read as the reverse complement.
AGTATCAAACAGTTTCCTGGCAGCTTTTCCTTAGCTGGAAAGCGAAATTTCGTCTCTTCAGAGGCCTGTTGTTCTGCTTTTGTTGTGTTGACTTTTCAGACAGATTAAAATGCCATCGCTTTGGCACAATTCACAGAAAGTTCGTCGCTGCAAATTAACGGAGTCATTCTCTGGGCTACCCCAGGTCGCAAGATACAAACGCTGTGCACAGAAGATATTTTAGACCTGGAACTCAAACATATCCGTTTGCTTCTTGGCCAGCTTGGCCACCTCTTCCCTTATTGCCTTGACGAGGGCGGCCGTGGAGATGTTGGTGAGCGGCGCGTCCGGGGGCTCGTTGTCGGTCAGGCTCTGCTGGGAGGCGGCGGCCGAGGCCAGCGGAGCCTGCTCCAGGCTGGGGTGCAGGCTGCCCTGCTGGCTGTACTGCCGGGGCAGGCGGGACGGGGAGCTGTGCTGGTACCGGGGCCTCGGGTAAGCCTCGATGTAGCCGGGCAGCGGCACCTGCGGGGAATCGGAACCGCACAGGGTTACACGGAACGACGGACAAACCCACCCGGGGCACTGCCAGATGTGACAGAGAGGGCCAGATGAAGGGAATGCAAACCTCAGAACTGCCAGCTCCTGCTTCCAAATGCCTGTGCTGGCACGTGCCATTGATGCACGTGGCACTGTCCCAGCTGTGGCAGCAAAAACATCTGCTTCTCCTCATTTATCGTCACTTCCAGAAGCCCGGGGGAAAAGGTTTTTCTGAAAGTGTGCTCCCTGCTTAGCAAACCCTTTGATTTTAAACAAACAGCATGATTTTAGTAGACCAAAAAGCCTAGAACAGAAAAGCAGAGTTTTCTGATTTGCTGCCACTGTCTAATGCAAGCCAGCCAAGTGTCTGGGCTCACTGCTCCTAACAGGAACTCATTAGATCCAGACCACAGGGATAATTCCAGCTCAGAAACTCAAAGGGATGTCTGACTGCTCAGAAACGTCAGAATTTCTGGACGTGTTTAACAGAATTACATGAGGGATTCCTAATTTTTGTAACTTCACAGGTTTCAGCCCCATGTCACACCAGCTAAAACTAAAACAATAATGTAGGTTATTATCCTTTAGTCATGGTGAGAGATCACATTTCTTCCACAAATCCATGAACCACGGTACCAGTCTTTTTGGCACTCAGAAGATTTTAATGCATTGAATAAAAAAATAGGATTTATGATTTCCAAAAGTCTATGAAACAGGAATCTACATGCCTTAATTGTGAAGAAGGCTTTATGCCTGAAGCCTGACCAGCAGGATTTACACATCCTTGGGTATCCATCAGATGCTGAAGAGAAGGTCAAACACGTTCACTGTGGTGTGATGAGACAAATGTAGGAAGCAGGTGGGATATAAAAGTGATCATTAGATGTAGGCACCTCTGTTTGGTTTTCAACAGGCTCTCCAAGAGGTGATTTTATGGGAACAACGTGTGCACACGCCACTAGAGGCCACCAAGCTACTGTTTTCACTAAGCAGCATCCAGCAGTTTGGAAAATAAGTGCTTTGTGGATACTGTTGCCTTGTCTGACAAAACTTAGTGTTTCAATACTTACCATTCCTCTCAGAGAATAATATATTACAGTAATTGAGCTTGTAAAATAATTCCTTGGTGTCAAATCTCCAGTTGTCTCTACTCCCTTGTTTACACTCTAGGCTAGCAGAAATGTGTGAAAAATAAAGAATTTTATAGATATTAAGCCTCTGTTCTCAATAATTGTAAGAAAAACTTGAAAGTGTAATCAAGCTAAATCTAGAGGTTCAGAAACCAGGACACATCCAGAAATTCAGGCCCTGAATATTACTGAGAAAACCTGAGTATTACTTCAGACCTTAATGCCCTTCACTTTTATTCAAGCTTTCTGACTGTGCTATGTTGCTAATGGTATTACTATCTCCTCTAGTAATGATTTTCAAATAAAGGCAATTTCTTGACAGATCTGCAAATTCATTGTAGAGACTGCAGTAGTTCCTACATTTTTACCTCTTCTGCAAAGCCACTGGAGGCCTGAAAATCTGAGTAACAAGGAGTTGTTAAAGCTCTGCCATGGGTAAGTGAAATTATAAGGGACATTTGTTTCCTTTGAATTCTATATTGCCATGGTTATTTTTCAGACAGATTCTTACATCCCTCTCCATTCCTCTTTCCCTAAAGACAAGGAAACCCACAACAGGGTTATACTCTTCTCCTTCCAGAGGAAGGAGCTGGGGGCTGGAGACTTGCAGGCTTTTTTTGCACTTTGCAGTTTTGACCCGTTTGTTTCAGTCTCCACTTTTGACAAGTGGTACCTGACTCTTTTTCCACGGGACTGCAGTCAAGAGTAGGGATACAAAAGGGAGAATGAATGGAAGACAAGTAAAATTTTCTTATTTGTTTCGTGGCTTTTTTTCTTCTTAGAGAAAAAGTTTAAAATCATTGCTAAGATACAATGGGCCTCCTGGGTTTAAGATGTCAGAAGGGTTAAAACACACATAAGAAATTAAATAAACAAACAACAAAACAACAACAACAAAGGAAAATAAAGCTTTTCATGCTTTAAAAGGCATCTCTGAGAAGAAAATTTATACCAGAGCATCACAAGCCTCCAGGTGTCAGGGGCACATCAGCAGGTGTGCTCAGCTTACAAATGAACAGCTTTTTTTTTCTGACAGTTCAGCCTTCAAATTCAGACTTGCATCTCAAAGTTATGCTGAATTCTTTTCCTCACAGGCTTCGGGAGCAGTAATAAAGAGTGAACAACAAAAAGCTGCCCCCAGGAACATTTATATGACTGTGTTGTCTCTTGCTTATCTGCTCAAAGCCAACTTAGATTTCAATTGCAATTCATTAAAATGTTCTGTTGACGATTTGCACAAGGAAATTGAATCTCTCTCCTAGGTTTTTTAGCCGCAGTGGTTCTGCATAAATGCCAGATGTGAGCTCAAGTGGAAGAATTTATCTTCTTTTCCCTTAGTGCAAAAAAGCCCCTACATTTGAGAAATTGTTTCAGACATGATAAACTACTGCAATTCATTTTAGGATGTTTCAGCTTCAATTCTTTGGAATGTAGGTTTACTTTGGGCTAAAAATTGCATCTGTTCCAGTCTGAGATTGGGCAATTAATTATTTAATTTATGATCTGCCACTCCAGCCTTCAGGAGGATTTGAAACACTGCACAGCAGTGCTGGGAGGTAATATTTGGGAGCTAGGCTGTCATGAGAGAAGCCTCCAGGAGAGTAAGAGGCTTCCACAACTTTCCAACAGCTCAAAGCTGCCTTGAGAGGCAGCATCACCTTCTCCTGACACGTGTCTCTCTAAAAAGTTAACTTTTCTCTGGAAAGAAAAATGACATCTAACCCACCAACTTTCAACAGGTGCCAGGCTCTAAACTAGTGAATAATTTCACCCTTTAAAGACCTTGCTTCATAACAGTCCTTGTTATGAACAGCTGAAGTGTCTAAGCTGTTTCTTATGGCTTTTCACTACTAGAGATCATTCCCATTCAAGGAAAAATTTTAAAATTATCCTTTTTGGCTTCTTTGTAGACCGGTGAAGAATTGCTGAAAACTCCTCCTGTGCAAAACACGGAAAATGCAGGTGGTTAGAAAATGCTTACAGAGTCTGCCCACTGCCCTGGCAACTCATTCTCTCCAGCATAGGGCATCCAGGCTTGGCTCCTGTAGGCAGTGGGAGGAGTTGGGATAAAATAGCCCGTGAAGCCAGGTCGGTTTGCTGGAATGGCAAACACTGCTGGTACCGTGCTTCCTGTCAAATAAAAAAAAAGAGTAGGCTTTGTTAACAGCTGAGATTTTCAGTTGTAAATCAGAAGATAGTGCTTATGAAATATGGACTTAATGGTTGTTTGTTGGGGTTTTTTGTTTGGGGCTTTGGGTTTTTTGTTTTTGTCCCACCACCTGACTGGAGCGTTTTCATAATGCTGGGAAATACTGGACAAGGCAAGATTTGCAGTTATCCTCAAAAGTGTGTACAGCCTTCATGTAAATAGTCCCTAGGACTTGATCCTTGTTACAAATGATCTTCATCAAAACTTTGACTCACTAGAGAAAAGGCTTTTCCCCCTTAAGTTTGCTTCCTCGTATTCAGTTTTCAGCTGCTGTTACCATGAGTTTCAGTGTAATGCACCTTTCTTTTCACACTTTACCCAGTCTTTCTTAAAAACTCTAGGCAAAAAACCTACAAAAACAAGTGACTGATGTGTTTAACAGGCTGTACTCTCAACAATTCCATCATAAAAGTTCACTGCTTCTGCAAAAAATGCCAAGGTTCTACCTGCTCAGTTCCTTTCCCAAGAACAGTCTATGACTGCCAGAAATTACACAACTGCTTAAATAAATATTTGTTGATTCCAAATCTGGTTTATCACCTCTTGGTTAAAATGCATTCATAGGAATATCCAGGGAGCCTCCTGGATTAAAATCCCACTATCACATTCCAGTTTGTGTGGAAGGAGCCAGCCATGCTGGCATAAGTTTCAGCCAAATCTCTGGATGTGGTCACATCCAGAATAAGGAATAAACCTTTCAGAGAAGGTTTATTCCTGTGGCCCACAGAGATGCAGCAAACAATTTGGCACACAGATTATCCACAGGCTATAACTGGGCTGTCTGCAAGACCAGCATCCTAATGTGCATATTTCCCTTGAGATTTGCTATCATAACTTCATGTATTTGCCAAGTTAAAAATAGAATTCTAACAACTTTCTCACCCAGTTAAGTCTTCCTTCCTCTAGTGTCTATTTACACACAAAGACAGACTCCAGCAGTGAATCACCAGTATCACACTGAGGGCATGAAATCCTTGTCCCTGTATCCTGGATGAGACAGCTGCATGTGATCTTTATCAGTTATTTGGGTTTTAGTTTATTCAGTTATACTACATGGACCTGTATTTCACTTTTCAGATTCACAGAATGTAGCATCACTTACATGAAAGCAGAAGGGCAGTAAACCCTTTAAAAATACAGCAAAGTACAGTTCCAACACTTTCACTGAGGAATGGAAGCACAGTAACATTACACAGCTGGGCAGATTCTCTGTACCAGAATCAATGTAGAGAAAATAAAATTTCTCCTCTTCCAACTGCACATCATTTGAATATTGATACTAATTGCTCTCAGTAGCTATGATACCACCATGCTGACAAAGCCACAAAGACATGGGCCTTCCCCTGAAATTCATATGGGCTATAATTGAATTAGCATCAATTACTGGTTGCTTCAAATACCCGTCCCCCAGAATTTCATTTACAGCCCTGGCACATTTTTTGCTGCTGAACAATCTACAAGAGGGTTATGCTGCCTACTCTGACAGATGCTGAGCCTGTGCACAGAGATAGAAAGACTCCACCAGTGACATCCATCCCCAAAGCAGTCTCCATAAACCCAAAAATTTACAGTTTCTCCATGACCTCCCAGGCCAGGCTTGCTATGCATGCAATCAGGGCATGAGAAGAGGAGTAAAATATGGTTTGTAGCACATTTTTTCTCCAGAGCAGAAACACACCACCTCTACCCCAATTCCTCCAGCCCCATGGTTTGGAAGAGGGTGGGCTAAGAGAAGAGGTGTGGTCAATCATTTGTCCTACCAGGTTATAAATGGCACAATTTAAATGAGTTAGCAAGGCTGAAAATGAGCATTCTTCATATGTGTACAGAGAAAAAAGTGCTGCTCCTGTATGTGGCACGTGGCTTCTACACCAAAATATTCTAATTTAGCCACAGTAAAAGAAGCTACTACTCAAAATGAATATTTAATTGTCTAATGCAATACCTTATCCTAAATTATTATTGCAACATCCTTATCTTAGAGCATCTTTATCTTACATGCTGGGTTTCATGAGAGTGACATTAGGCATTAATATTCCAAATCAGCACCTGCAGCAATGTTTCTTCATGTATTGAGGCCATAAAAAATTATTTTCATATCGGAATGTTGGAAACCTTGTTTTATAATTGCACATTTTTCACAAATGTCCTTGTCTTTACTTGCCTGTATTACAGATTTTTGTAGCACCTGTCATATATGAAAGTTTCCTTCAACTACTCCCAGAATTATTCTGGCAAAAACTCCACAATGTACAGGAAGGTCATTTTGTCTCTTCTGAGCTGCAGCCACTCTCCAGCAACACACAGCAATAAAATCTCCCCATCACTGGATCCAATAACAAAGTGTATCCCACAGACCACACTACTGCACACAAAAAGAGCAGGTCTAGGTAGTGTGGCATGCTTTATGGCTTGGAATGATTTGAAATGGGAGGCTGACCATCTGCTCCTTCCAGGTACTGCACCATTTGCAGAAGGTATGACAATAAGTGAGAGTAGAATGGATCTTTCAAGCCTGCTGAATTTAATTAGTTGACAACACATTTGCTTGGCCACATTGTGATTCTCAGTAGATGATGTCAAAGGCAATGCAGATAACTCTCTTGCTTCTGAGGAAGCTCAGAAGGATTTTTTTTCTGGCAGATCAACAGAGCAATGTCTAACAAACCTACTAATTTCAAAGCTTTGAACTACTAGAAAATTCTTTTGAATATTATAAGCTCTTTTCCGTAACTCTTTAAGAAAACACGTTCTGCCAATAAGAAGCCATTTGAAATATTTTTTTCCAGCTAAATGTTATCCAGACACCATCAAAACACTATCTCAGCTTCATCTCATGATCAAATCAATTAATTTATAAATACAACTCATAGCAAAAGGACCAGGGACTGACTAGGCCTTTAAAACTGGGACTTTTAGACCCAAAACAAATTCTAGGCAGAAACTATATTCTCCAGAACAGGAGGGGTGAAGAACTAACAGATTACCTTTGACTGTGCAATAGCACCACTGCCTTGTGTTTTGAAGGGAAGGGGCCACGTCCCTTCAATTTGCCCTCCTCAGTAGCCCACTGTTGTGACAAGAGCAGGGGTAAAGTCTCTCAAGAGGAAATTGGGAGCCTTAAAAGTGTTTTCAAGCGCTTGGATCAATATTCTTGACTGACAAAATATTGGAAGGATCCAACTCATTTCTCCCCTTATTTCTCTCCCATTAGCTGTCCCTCCTACTTTGCTTGGTTGGTACAAAGTGCAATAAAAGAAGTCACACAGCAGTCCCAATACTGCAACTTATTTTGCCACCAGCACCCTCTGTACCCTCCCTAAAAATTCTGCAGGGTTTTGTGGTACAGATGAACAGTTTTACTGGGTTTTATCAATTCAGAGTCCTAATTAGTGTGCCAGCAGAATGCCATACTTGAACACAGAACATCTGGGACATTACTGCTGGATCCTACCTTCAGAAAAGGCCATTTCCTGGTGCTTCTGCAGGAGCCTTAAAAGTGGATGCAGCTGGTGCTGCACTTACAAAGGGACAGTCCATCCTCTGGAGGGCTCCTTCAGCTGCACCAGGAAAAACCCCACCTAATGCAGTCTTTCCCCAAAGAATCCTCCTTATTTGCTATATCCCATACATCCATTTGTATCCAAAATAGCTTCTAAGGCTCTCCAAGCTCCAAGTTAATCTGCTTTGTTTTTTCACCTGAGTGAAAAGCCGACTGATCGAGTGGACCGACAGACATGGGAGCTCTCGAACCCGCTGCAAAAGGTGTCTGATCGTGGTGCTGGGCCTGATCTGCTCCACTGGACTCAGGTATTCTCACTTTGCTGCCAATATCTGATGTAGACCTGTGTGTTAAGAAAGAAAAAAAATAGCCTTATTTTGTCATTCTGACCTGCAGATGAGATTTGTAGCCACATACACCCCTCTCAGCCACAGCAGGACAAGCCAGCGAGGAGCAACCTGTCCAACTTTGCTCTGGCATGACAGAAGTCTGGAGAACAACTGGACAACAGGAGAAGTTTGCAGAAGTCTGGAGAAGTTTGCAAACAACCCTTTTAGCCTGGCTGCTATTGTACCAAAGCATGTTATTACCACTGTATAGGGGCTTTGCTTGCTTCCTCAAACAAATGCCTGAGAAATGCAACACTAAAACCAGAGCTTTACCATAACTGCCCAGAGTTTTACCATAATTCACCAAAGCTTTCCCACGATTCACCAACACAGTCTACAGCCAGTCACAGCAGTGTACATGACATGGCATCACACAGCAGGAGATCACTGTGGTAAATAACATTCACTGCACTTGGGGAGTGCCAACATCTCTGGAAATGTTGCAAGTCCTTTCAACACAGGAAAGCAAGGGAACGGTGGTGGGAATTATCTGCCTCAATCCAGCACACCATTATGCAAGCTGAGGCAAAGAATGCTTTAAAAGAAACAAGAGCCTGCAGTTCTTTATTTTATTGGCACAGACTAGCTAATAGAAAATTCATTGCTATTTCGTTTTGTGTTAAAATGAAATCAAACCAACACGTTTCTAACTTCTTTATCTTTTTAAGTGCCTTGTGTCCCTTCAGTTCCCTTGGTTCTTATGAGGACAGTGGGTTTTAGAGACCATGCCAAAAATAAAATGACAGATAAATACCTCCTGAGAGAGGCAACAGCCACAGGACCCGTTCTGGGAGGGACAGGAGGGGGAGGAGAACCCATTACCATCTCAGGAAGCTGAGAAAATCTGTAAGCCTGTGACAGAGAAAAAGAAATATTTTCTGAAACACCAGCAGATCTCAGTCAAATTGGAAAAAAAAAAAATCAGAAATTAGACACTTGCTCTGTGTGCCAGTCAACAGGAAGCTAAGTTTTTCTGGCATCAACAAAAACTGCATCTCTTTGAGAATTTACAGGGCTTTGGTGACTTTTGAATGTGGAAGAAAAGCTGAAAATGAGCTCAGAGACAAGGTGAAGTCTAATTAAAATAAAATATATTAAACACTGACTCTGTGACATTTATAATCTGCTGGCAAAGCAGATCTGTTGTGATTATGTGAGACTCAACAGCGGCTTTGGTTCACAGGAAAAAGACCTGGGAATTTTCACTTTCTCCAGGAAAAAAAAGTATTTCAGAATCAGAAGATTCAGAAAGAATCCTCTGAGCAGTGTGTTCTGCAGTGCAGCCACCTGTGAGCAATCCGTATTTCAATCTCTTCCTTTCAGCCTTCAAGAGATGAAAAGAAAATTTTCCACAAAACCCCCAAGTTCTGTAACTTTCCAACACAACAACAAAGGCCTCAGACAGTTCTGAAAAGGCAACAGAGGAACACCAGGCCCAACACACAAAGTCACAAAATTAAGCAACTTGCCCACAGTAATTCAGAATTTCATCACCAATACACGTGAAGGAGGAGTAATTACGTGCATGAAACCCATGGCACCCAAGAAATGAAATAAAGGACAAAATTTTCCTCCTAAATCCTTTGCACTGCTATAGATTAGAGGCCATAATTTTTCCAAATACACTTAGAGGAATGATATCTCACTAGCATTTTTCTTCAACACATCATGGGGGAGGGTTTTGTTTTCCTGTTGGTTTTTGTTTTATTGTTTGGTTGTGATTTTTTTTCAATAGTGGTTTTCATGATGATGCTCCAGAGCAATGCATGGGAATAAAGATAAAATTAGAGGAATAACAAATATCAAATTTTGGAAAGGCTGACCATTATCAAGACAATGACATTCTGACAAAAACATGGAGTCCAATAGTGGGATTTTGGCCCTCTAAACAAGAAGGATCTGGTTTAGCCAGAGAAGCAGTGAAAGTTAAAAACACATTAAAACACATGGGATGAGTCACACTCTATCTCCTGCCCAGAGAAAGAGCCTACAGGATTTACATGATTATTTCAGACCTACCACCTACATTTAGGTTGGAATTTGGCAATATAAATCCCACACTATGTATCAGAAAACACTGTCTTTCAGTAATCATCTTTTAAAATTACACATTTAGACCATATTCCAAATACCTTCATTCTCAAATATCTGCAGAACTAGGTCAACAAAAAAGAAAGGTAACTTATCAAGCTTATTTTTGATGTGTCTCCAAGGGAAAAGCAGTACAGATCCAGCATCTTTCTCTGTCCTCTCACTGCTACCCCTTTTAAGGCAGGTTAGAAACCCTCAAAGGCATGTCTCTGAAAATAATTTTTTTTCTTTCATGCCACCTACAAAGTCTCCTAATATTTACTTTCACCATGCTACCATGATACCTAAAGAAATTCTACATTTAAATGGGGAAAAAAAAAAAAAAATCTAAAACGACACTGGTACATTTCTTAGCCAGGGGTTGGAAACACTGATTTTTAATGAAAGAACTGTAAGGGAAAAACAAATGTTATTTGCATCAAAGAAAACCTCAATTATATTTCTTCTGCTAGTGCTGGATGTGAAATGGTCTGCAGTGCCTCTTCTGCATCTCAAACGCTGGCAGTGCCCTCCCAGGCTGACTGAACACTCCCTTCTGGCTCCACAAGCCTTTCATCCCACATCTTGCTCTCAGCATGCATTTGTGCCAAGCATGAAATCCTTTTCATTCCCCCTGTTTTAAAGGAACAGCACATGAGATCGTGTTTCGGAGTGGAAAGTGACTCCAGATCCTGCTTGGCAAGGTAAGCAGAGACTCTGAGGTAGATCTGGGTTTTCTCTTGTGTGTTGTGCTTTGGAATATGGACATCAAAGGAGGTATTAGGTATTTTAAGGGATCACAGTTCTCAAATACGCTGCAACTTGCACTGGAAATTCGGGGGAAGAAAGTAAAATAGAAAATCTAAGCTTTTATTATGCTGCTTACACGGGAGATGAACAATTTGGAGTGAGTGGCAATATCTAGCTAATGGCTGGGAAGAAAGAATCCTGTTAAAGTGAAAAATCCCCTAAAAAGATGTGCTACACCACGCTGGGGAACTGTCTGTCCAGAGGGGACAGGAGTCAGCCCTCGTTGCCCTGAGCTGCCACACAAACACAGGTTATGGGAGCAGACTCCAGTGAAATTTCTAGAGTTTCTCCAATGGCTTGGGGCATTAGTGCTTTCCTGCAGGCAGCATATAAATGAGAAAAAAGCATTCAGAAGCTAAATGAAATCCAAGTTTGAGCACAGAGGTCTGTTAAAGATTTTTATGAGCCCTTAAGCTTTTGGCCAACCGGCACAATCGTAGAATTAAAATCATTTCACTGTTGTGAAACAAGTCAGAGAGGAAAACAGCAAACAAAATACACAACCCAGCTGATATCACAGGTTTGCCTAATTTTACTCTTCAAAATATATTTATCCTTCTAAAATGATCCCCTGATTTTCAGCAAAAAAAACAAACAACAAAACAACCAAACAAACCCAAAGAAACGAACAAACCAAAAGCTGAAAAAGAACAAAAGACAAAATTCTTAAGAAGGAAAATATTCTTCATGGGTTCCAAACTCTATTTTTTGAAAAATGAGACCGTGTATAATACAAAGGCTCTAACAATCACTGGCAGGAGTAATCACACTTGAGATCCAGGAGAGACTGCACAGGTACCAGAGTGCAGACCCTGTGCCTGCCTTTCAGTGAGAAATGCCACTGAAGGAGTCTGCAGCAGCTAGAACACCAACAATTTAAAAAGCAAACTAATAAATAATTTTAAAAAGTAGGAAGTGCAGTTTCGCAGTCATTTGGCCAAGGACAATAAATCCTCTGGAGGATAAATTCCAACCACCAGCAGACAGCCTCACCATTGTCTCCTACAGCCCACGACAGCCCAAGGTCCCACCTGCCAGGATACAGAAAAGAAAAATCACAGAATGGCTTGGAAGGG